>SNQJ01S0057449.1:22126-43484 GCA_010110895.2 Picea sitchensis
CCATAAATGGGTGCGACTGTTGAGAGGGGTGCTTGTTTCCACCCAACCGTAGGCATAGCGACTCCCGACGGATGTACCACTAGCCACCCCCGAGCTGAGACCACGATGCTATTGAGACTATGTCTCTCCATCTACCAGTGACTAGGAGAAAAGGATTGCAATCCTCCCTCTCTGCTATCACTCACTCTGCATAATGCCAGAGTTCCCCTCGCGTCCCCCTCCTAATCGCTTCTACCATACGACTTATCCTCTCATGAGGTTGCATGTGGCACAATTACCCTCATGCCGATCAGGCCTAACGGCTCTACGGATGGGCGGTTCACCAAACCATCCCTCATCAATCCGCCCACCTACCAGCCTGTGAGACATTAAATTTGGGGGCCAATGAGCCGCTTTTGGTTCTTTGGGCCAGTGGAATCCAAATACGGTATTAATTCATGGTGGAAGTTAATTCCACCTTTTTAGGTTCCTTCCGCCACCATCGTGGTCTCTTTTCTGCACATCCCCTCTCAGCAGTCCTGCAATAGATTTCAAAATGTCATTCACATTCATTGACCTTTTCCTCAAGGTCCCTTTTACATCACATATTCATATTTATGAGTTTTCCATAGTTCTTGGCCAGTCCAGTTATATTTACAAGATGGGGGAAATAGAGTGTTACACACATCCAGGGTCTTTGCAGCCGACCTTTCCACATAATAGAAGAAAGTAGATAAGGTCATGGAAGAATACTTATATATCTTCTCCTCGCCTACTAAGGTACCTCTTCACTACTAGGTGAAGCACCCCATCGATCTGACCCACTGTGCACCGCTGCCCAATGGGATTGATCTAAGAAATTCTCCACAAGGGGGGCATCTGTCCCATCTCATCACCTTGTGGGAGCCCAATCGTGTTGGTACAAAAGAAATATGGAACTTGGTGACTCTGCATTGATTACCGAGCTCTGAATAAAATCAAAGTCATAAATCGATACCCGATTCCCTAAATCGACGACGTTCTTGATCAACTCATGGGGGCCAAATAATTCAATAAGATTCATATGAAGTCTGGCTACCACCAAGTCATGATAGAACAAACAGATGTATGGAAAATTGCCTTCAAGTCAAAGGAAGGCATTTTTGAATGGTTAGTCATGCCCTTTGGTTTGACAAATGCTCCAGCCACTTTCATGAGGATGATGGATGATATCCCGCGACCATTCACCAATATGTTTGTAGTGGTGTATCCAGATGACATTCTCATTTACAACAAGACTTGGGTCGAACACTTGCAACATATTCAATAGGTTATGCACACCCTATGACATCACAAGCTATATGCCAACTTGGAAAAATGATCCTCCATCATGGACAGAGTCGATTACCTAGGCTACATAATTGATCATCATGGTGTACATGTGGATCCAACCAAGATCCAAGTCATCTGTGATTGGCCAGCTCCAACCACACTCACTGAGCTTCGGAGCTTCTTGGGCCTTGCCAATTTCTACTGCAGGTTCATGTTGGGATTATCCCATATTGCATGGGCCCTTAGCTAAATAACCAGGGGTGGCGGTAAGGATAAATTTGTGTGGGGTCAGTCCCAACAACAAGAATTCAATGATTTGAGGTATCACTTGTGCTCAACCCTAGTAATTTCACTACCATACGTGCAACAACCCTTATATATCGAGATAGATGCTTCATACTATGCGGTGGGCACCATTCTCACTTAGCACAGCCACCTCGTGGCCTATCATAGTGAGACACTATCATATGTTGTCCATAAGTACCCTAGTTATGACAAATAAATGTACTCCATTGTGAAAGCATACCACCAGTGGAGACATTACATTATTGGGAAGGAGACAGTCATCCACAATGATCATAAGACATTATAGTTCATGCAGACACAAGGAAAATTGTAGAATGATTTCCATCAAAAGTTGTCCACATACTTTCAAAAATTCCACCTCAACATAAAGTATAAAACAGGAAGAACTAATCACGTTGCTAATTTCCTCAGTAGACTTCCAGTGGCAACACTCACCATGGTTCTAGAATCATGTGGCCATGAGACCTCTATATGGCCACAAATCTATGAGATAGACCTACCAAATGTTTGGTGCAAACGCATTTGTCCATAACTTCCATCTTCAGGATGGGTTGTTGTGTTGTCTAGACCATATATGTGTTCCATCAAGTGAGGGAGAAAATCTAATCTGGGAAGCCCACTAGAGTCAGGTGGCAGGACACTTCAGCATTGAAAAGATAGTGGCGATGCTACAAAAAAATTTCTACTATTCAAAACTTCCACAGGAGGTCAGCAAGTATATCAGGTCATGCACTGCCTGTGTTATCTCCAAACCAACCACTAAGAAACAAGGATTGTAAACCCCTCTTCCTACTCCTGATAGGCCATGGGAATCCATCTCAATGGACTACATGTCAGGCCTCCCATCCACCAAGAAGAGAAATTATTGTGTTTTTTTGGTTGTTGATCGCTTTTCTAAGATGGTGATTCTGGTTGCCTGCAAGAAGAACATCACAGCAGAGGCCACTGCCAAGCTCTTCTTTGAATGAGTCTGGGTACATTTTGGAATCCCAAAAACCATTCTCTCAGATTGGGATAGTCGATTTCTCATCACATTCTGGTCGAGCCTCTGGTCACTGCTGGACACCAAGCTCACCAAATCCACGGCCTTCCACCCCTAGATAGATGGCCGAAATGAGGTCGTCAATCGAATGATTGTGCATATCCTTCACATGTTGAATTCAAATCACCCTCGCACATGGGATGAGAGCCTCCCCTATGTTCAACATAGCTACAACTGAGCTCTACATAGCTCAACCAGCCACAACCCCTTTCAGGTGGGGTTGGGATTCCAACCATTAGGTCCCATAGATGTTGCACTTCCCCTTGTGGTCACCTCGACCGACTCATTTCTTTCTCCCACTGAAGCTGACAAAGCCACCCACTTCATTGAGAAGATCCAACACAATTGTTAACAGGTTCAGGATATCCTACAAAATTCCAATAACAAGTACAAGAAACACCATGATCAACATTGGGTGCCACATAAGTTTCAGGTGGGAAACAAAGTTTGGTTGCACTTGAAAAAATAATTCCTAATAGGACCCCATCGGAAGCTTCTCCCACTCCATTATGGGCCATACACCATCATCAAGGCTGTGGGGGGTAATTATTTTGAGATCAACATTCCTCCTTTCCTTGGCCTGCACCCAGTGTTCAATGTGGATCTCCTTTGTCATTATTTCCCACCATTACTGGACACCTCAGATGTAGCAGAGTAGCTAAAACTAATAGAGCTCAACCCCGAATGCATACAATAGGAATCCAATGATCATATTGTCAACACAAATATCAAGGGCACTTGACAACAAAGGATCGAACTTTATCGAGTTGTCAAAGAAGGGAAGCTCCTGCACCAAGGCAAGTGGCTCACCCGAGGCCAAATTCAAAAGAAATTTCCTCATCTGATGGGGGAACTCAACGCAATGGAGACAATTTCTTCCTAAGGAGGGATTATTGATCTAGGTGGATATCAGTGACAACCGACCTCTTCCAATTGGCTCAAAATAGTTTTTTGACAATTTTGGCAATTTATTATTTTTAGCAGTTTTAACTTCCGGGGCCATTTTGAGGGCCTAAATAAAGGTTTTCGGAATCGAGCTTCTCAATCCTGGAATAATGAATGATTGATCCCCCAAAATAAATCTCCTCGACGATACCTTTCCAATGGGCTATCATACACCTAAAACATATATCGTATGCAAAACTTACGACCCCAGCAAGTTGATGTACTAACTTACCCAAACGGGGCCCAGATGACTTTTGGCGCTTCATCTCCAAGGGTTAGGTTTTTGGATGTCTAGGATTTTGGCATCACTTTTTGTTGTAAAAAAGGCCTTCAAAGCATTATTGTAATCATCTTCTTGTGAATGAGCATAGCCATCACATCTCTTCTCATAGATAATCCGCCACCATTCCAACAAGCTTGTCTCTGCTGCATTTTATAGTTTCAGCTTATTTCCTTCTTGAATAGAAAACCAGTTTTACTTTATCTTTGTTATTTTGTGTTAAGTACCTGTTAATAATATGTATTCATTTCATTCTTCTCATAAAATCTGGATCATTATGGCTCCAAAAATAATTCATACCATATCTCACCCTAATCCAGAACCTGTAAAAGTACTAGACAATCCTGAAAAATTGATCAGAAAAAGAAGTACAAAAGAAAGTCAAGGGAGTAGTATTCCTCCTCCTAGGTCCACCTCTCTTCCAGATAATTTTGTTACAATCCAAGACATCTAGGTTGATCTACCTTTTTAGCATATCCTTTTCAAAACCAAATCTAATAGCTTTGTAGATGATACAGTTTTAGATCAAGATATCCTCCAACCTGGTACACCTGAAAGACACTCTCCAGGATCAGATCATGATCAACAAATCTTACAAAACTTTGAGAAGTTACAATATCTAGCATCAGAATTTGATCAAGATTTTTACAAATCCTACATGCAATAGTCTATGAACTTTCTGCTCTGACCATTTATGCATCTTCTATCAATCCTGAATTAGCTCATCCTATATCTTCCATCCCTACGTCTTCCACATATTCCACCACTTCTCCTGTAATTTTACAATTTAACATCCAAACTATCACATGAGTTCCTGCGATCCATCCTCCTCCACCAATCATGGCAGCAAGATATGCTCCCCTTGTTTTGGCCTCTCCCTTACACAATATGCCCCAAGATTATCAAACTAGGATTCCTCATTTTGATAGCACTGGAAGTATGACTGTAGAACAACATGTTGAAAAGATGAATGACTTCTTTGACCTGGAAGAAGTAGATTAGAAAGATGTCAAAATGAGGTTTTTTTCCCGAATCTTAACTGGTGAAGTTACGAAATAGTTCAAATACTTACCAGTTGATAGCCTTAATGACATTACTGTCTTTCACCAATCTTTTCTCAATAGATGGGAAGTTAAGAAAAATCCACTTCAAATATTATCTAAATAAGAAAGTATTAAAAGAAACCAAGAGGAAAGTGTAGATGATTATTGCACTCGATTTAACAATATTTATAATGCAATTCGAACAAACATACAACCTCCTCAAGGCCTAGCTTTGATCAAATTCCCTAATGGTTTTGATGTTGACATGTCTTATCAATTGAGAGAAAGAAACCCTACAAATTTGGAAGAAATGCAAAGATGTGCTGTAAGTGTAGAGGAAAATATGTTAGCTAAGAGATCTAGGCAGAGAACATAAAGGAGAGTAACTATCAAGGAAGAACCATCTACCTCTTTTGATGATGCTAAAATAGACTACTTAGTCATAACTATGGAAAGGATGATGGAAATATTAGACATTACTGATAGGAATCCACCTAGAGAAAATCAACCCGGCCCCAAAATCACAAATCCTAATTTCAAGATAAATCCTCCCAAAATCAAACAAAGAGAACCGAGAGAACAAAGAGAACAAAGAGGCTATGATCAGAAAATTAGGCCACCTTTCCAAGAAAATTATATTGATGAAGGGTAAGAAACAATTGAGGGACGTTATGATGTTCACATTAATCTTATAGGAATAAATGATAATGATTCTACTTTCCTTACCCAAGAAGAAACAAATCGTTTCCTTCTTTCAAAAACTGAAGTTGATGAGGAAGAATCATAACAACAAGCTTTTGAAAATTCAATTATGGAAGTTCATAGAAAGTATAAATTGAGAAGTAAGAAGTCTAATGATAATCCAACTAAGAAAGCTTCTGACTTTAAAAAAGATAATAGATACACCTTCCAAGAATATTCCTGATAGCCCCCAAAAGAAAAACTCAGAGGTCCCAACCAAAAGAATATATGAATATATATCAAAAACAACTCAAATTGAAGTTCCCTCCATGAGTCGTCCAAAAGATACTTTACAAAATAATGTTGTTGAGAAATCAGATCTCCCTAATCAAAATAAAACTCAAACCTTATTCAACCTGGAAAATGAATTGGAAAAGCTAAAAATACCTTTTCCTCTAACAACGTTAATGAATAATAATACTTACAGATCACAAGTGATCAAAGATTTGAACATAGAGGCAGGAATGAGTACAAACACAATAAACATGGCTTATGATCAACCAGAGATATTGTTTGGGCTTGAAGTTGATGGAAAATATGAAAGTGGTTTTTTACATCCCTTTTATGTTAGTTTGAATATTCATGAAAAAACTTTGTGCAATTCCATGCTAGACTCTGGTTCTTCTCACCACCTTATACCTAAGGCTATTATGAATAACTTAGGACTTGATATCACTAGACCTTACAAGGATTTATATTGTTTTTATTCAAGTAAAGTTAAATGCATAGGCCTTATGATCCATATTTTATGAGTAGAATGAAATGAATAAAGATTATTAACAGGTTCTTAACACAAAATAACAGAGATACAGTGAAACTAGTTTTCTATTCAATAAGGAAATAAGATGAAACTATAAAATGCAGTGGAAACAAGATTGTTGGAATGGTGGCAGCTTATCTCTGAGAAGAGATGTGATGGTTGCACTCATTCGCAAGAAGATGAATAGAATGAGACTCTGAAGGCCATTTTACAATAAACATGAATGCCCAAAACCCTAGACATCCAAAAACCTAACCCTTGGAGATGAAGTGCCAAAATTCATGTGGGCTCCGTCTGGATAAGTTAGTACATCAACTTCCCGTGGTTGTAACTTTTGCATACGATCTTCATTTTAGGCGTATGATAGCCCGTTGGAAAGTTAAAACTATCCCGTTGGATAGGCGTATTCATGCCTTTGGATATCATTTAGAATATATATCCCTAAAAACCTTCATTTATGCCCTCAAAAATGGCCCCTAAAGTTAAAACTGCTAAAAATAGTAAATTGCCAAAATTGTCAGAAAACTATTTTGAGCCATTTAGAAAAGTTGGGTGGAAATTGATATCCACCTAGATCAATCCTCCATCCTTAGAAATAAATTGTATCCATTGTGTTGATTTCCCCCATCAGATGAGGAAATTTCTGTAGAATTTGGCCTCGGGTGAGCCACTTGCCTTGGTGCAAGAGCTGCCCTGCTTTGACGACTCTATAAAGCTGGATCCTATGTTGTTGAGTGCCCTTGATCTATGTGTCCACAATATGATCATTGGATGATTTTTGTATGTAGTCAAGGTTGATATCTGTTGGTGTCAACTTCTCTGCTATGTCTGAGGTGTCCAATAATGGTGGGAAATAAGTGCGAAGGAGATCCACATTGAACACTGGGTGAAGGCCAAGGAAAGGAGGAATGTTGAGCTCAAAAGAATTATCCCCCATGGCCTTGGTGATGGTGTATGACCCATAAAGGAGTGGGAGAAGCTTCCGATGGGATCATGTAAGGATTTCTTTCTGCAAGTGCAACCAAACTTTGTTGCCCACTTGAAACTTATGTGGCACCCGATGTTGATCATGGCATTGCTTGTACTTGTCATTGGACTTCTATATGATATCCTAAGCCTCTTGGAAGATGTGACGGATCCACTCAATGAAACAAGTGGTTTTTTCAGCTTCAGTTGGAGAAGTAGATGAGTCGGTTGAGGTGACCGCAAGGGAAGTTCAACATCTATGGGACCTAATGGTTGGAATCCCAACTCCACCTGAAAGGGGTTGTGGTTGATTGAGCTATGCAGGGCTCAGTTGTATCTATGTTGGACATAGGGAAGACTCTCATCCCATGTGTGAGGGTTCTTTGAATTATACATGCGAAGGATATACACAATCATTCGATTTACGACCTCGGTTTGGCCATCTGTATGGGGGTGGAAGGTCGTTGATTTGATGATCTTGGTATCCAGAACTAACCAGAGGCTCGACCAAAATGTGCAGAGAAATTGACTGTCCTGATCTAAGACAATGGTTTGTGGGATTCCAAAATGTACCCATACTCGTTCAAAGAAGAGCTTGGCAGTGGCCTCTATTGTGATGTTCTTCTTGCAAGCAACCAGAATCATCATCTTAGCAAAGCGATCAACAACCACAAAAACACAGTCCTTTCCCCGCTTGGTGGACGGGAGGCCCGACATGTAGTCCATTGAGATGGATTCCCATGGCCTCTCAGGAGTAGGAAGAGGGGTGTACAGGCTCTATTTCTTAGTGGTTGGTTTGGCAATAGTGCAGCTAGTGAAGGACCTAATATACTTGTTGACCCCTTGTCGACGTTTTGGCTAGTAGAAATGTTTCTGTAGCATCTCCACTGTCTTTTCAACAACGAAGTGTCTTCCCACCTGACTCTAGTGGGATTCCCAGATCAACTTCGCTCGCTCTCTTGATGGAACACATATATGGCCCAGATGACACAAAAACCCATCATGAAGATGGAAATTATCGACAACTGTGTTTGCACCCAACATTTGGTAGGCGGTGTTGAAGTCCAGGTCTGTCTCATAGAGTTGGGGCCATCCAGAGGTCTCATGGTTGTAGGATTCTAACACTGTGGTGAGTGTTGTGACTGGTGGTATGTTGAGGCAATCAACGATGCGATTGGTGCTTCATCTTTTATACTTGGTGTTGAGGTGGAATTGTTGCAATAATGTCGACCACTTTTGATGGCAATCATTCTACAATTTTCCTTATGTCTGCAAGAACTGTAGTGGCTTATGATTAGTGTGGATGATTGTTTGCTTCCCAATAATGTAATGTCTCCAGTAGAGGCAGGATTGCACAATGGAGTACATTTCTTTGTCATAAGTAGGGTACTTAAAGACAACATCTGATAGTGTCTCACTATCATAGGCCATGACGTGGTCATGTTGAGTGAGAACGACACTGACTGCATAGTCTAAAGCATTTGTCTTGATCTCAAAGGGATAATGCAGGTTTGGTAGTGAACTTACTGGGGCTGAGTGCAAGCACTTCCTCAAATCATCAAATGGTTTTTTTTTGTGACCAACCCAACACAAATTTCATCTTACCACCACCCTTGGTTATTTCATTGAGTGCCCATGCAATATGGGAGAATCCCAACACTAACCTGGGGTAGAAATTGGCAAGGCTGAAGAAGCTTTGAAGATGAGTGTGTGTGGTTGGGGTTGGACAATCAAGGATGACTTGGATCTTGGCTAGATCCACATGTACACCATGTTGATCAATTATGTAGCCCAGGTAATGGACCATGTCCATGCCGAAGGAGAATTTTTCCAAGTTGGCATATAGCTTGTGCTGCCACAGGGTGTGCAGAACCTGCTGAATATGATGCAATTGTTCGGCCCAAGTATTGTTGTAAATGAGAATGTCATCCAAATACACAACTACAAAAGTATTGGTGAATGGTCACAAGATATCATCCATCATCCTCATGAAAGTGGCTGGAGCATTTGTCAAACCAAAGGGCATGACCAAACATTCAAAAAGGTCTTCCTTTGATTTGAAGGTAGTTTTCCATACATCTGTTTGTTCTATCGGGACCTAGTGGTAGCCAGACTTCAGATCAATCTTAGTCCAGTATTTGTCCCTAGTGAGTTGATCAAGGAAGTCATTCGGGGAATTGGGTACCAATTTTTTACTGTGATTTTATTCAGAGCCTCGTAATCAATGAAGATTCACCACCTTCAATATTTCTTCTTTACTAGCATGATTGGGATCCTGCAAGATGACGAGTTGGTTCAGATGTGCCCCTTGTAGAGAATTTCTTTTATCTATATCTTGATCTCCTCATTTTATAATAGAGAGAGGCAATAGACTGACCCATTAGGAAGTGGTGCGTTAGGGGTCAGATCAATGGGGTGCTTGACCTAGGAGTGCAGAGGTACCCCGATAGGTGAGGAGAAGATATCTGAGTATTCTTCCATCACCTTATCTACTTGTTTTTGGTGTGTGGAGAGGTCAGTCGTAGAGACCCTAGACGTAGCTGTGATATTTCACTTATTTTGAGAGAGAATCACGAAGAATACAAACTTCCTTGTTTGAGAGATGACCTTCCTGCACTGCTTAGCAAAGATCAAGGAAATAGAACTAGGTGGCACTGCCTCAGGTATCCTGTACAATTTCTTATTCAAAGTAATAATAACACTACGAGGCCTAGACTCATATATATCATGACATTTCCATAAATAAGGTTGTCCCAAAAGAACATAAAAAACTTCGAGATGGGTAACATCAAAAAATACCTCATCTTTGAAGGGCTTGATGTTGGACAACAGTCGCCACTGTTGGTTGACGTGGAGATCGTTTCCTTGAGGGAACCATCCAATGGTGTAGGGTTGTGGGTGCGATTTTGTTGGCAGGGCTAGCTGCTTGACAACATCTACTGAGATGAGGTTCTTTTGGATACCTCTATCCATGATGAAGTGCAGTGGGGTGCCTTTTACCCACATCTGTGAATGGAAGAGGCATTCTCCTTCTTTTGGCTTGTTTGGTTCACTAGGCTGGAGCTTGGTGGTAGCAACGATCACACTGGAATCCATGTCAATTATCTGTCTTCCCCTTTCTAGTTCTGTCTCAGAGTCTGAACCCACATCTGATGCATAGAATTTCACTTCGGCCACTAGAGACTACTTTGAGCGGTAGTGAATAGTGTTATGCCAAGGGTTAGACTTATGGAAGTCACACCATTTCCCAGTATCTTTCTTTGTCCTTTTGTTGTCCTTCTTTTCTTGCAGCTTGGACTGGCTGTCCTGATACTATCCATATTTTCTTTGTCCTTTGCTCTACCTGTTGGGGCCACCCTTTCCTAGTTTTTGTTGTGAGGGGTTCCCAGGCCCAAATTGTCGCGTCTTTTGTTTGAGCTTCTTCTCGATTTCGACGACATATCGGTAGGCCACGGCCAAGGATGAGATGTCCAAAAATTCCATTTCAGTATAGATGTATCTATTTAGAGCATCATAATACTTGAGCACCATATGTCTCTCTGAATCTTTGATACCCATCTTGGTGCACAAGGTATGAAAGATATTTCTGAAATATGGCACTACTTGGTCTCTTTCTTACCACAATATCATCCATTTGGTATACAATTTGTCATAACTTCCGAAAGGGTAGTATTATTGCTTAATAGAATCCTTTAAGGACTTCCAAGGGGTCGTGACTATAAATAATGAGGGTTCCACTATTTCCTTTTTCTCACAGAAATTTTCCCACCAATCTTTGACATGGGGAATGACTTTGAGCAGCACAAAAGTAATATTTTCTCTATTCGAAAAGTTATGGATAGAGAAATACCCTTCTAGTAGATTCAACCACTTGTCTACAACATATACATCCATCTAACCTTCAAATATAGGAATATCAAAGTTTATTTGTACCTTGAAGGGGGTGGCACCTTTGCTCGAATAAGATGTGTCGCCTATTGGTAGTCGTCGAAGGATTTGTGCAAAACTATCCATCATCTCGTTCTTTTGTTGCATGAGGGATTCCTCAATTAACATTTTGAAAGGATCTCTTATACTATCATATTTCTTTTCTCTTTCCATGAGAGGTTTCTTGGGTGTGCGAAATATTTTTTCCTCAATAGAAACAAGCTCGAGACCCAACTCTTTGTACTCCTACCTTGTTGGGAACATGCATTAAGACGACAACGATCAGACCGCTCTGATACCACTGATACATATTTTATGAGTAGAACAAAATGACTACAGTATTAACACAAAATAATAGAGATATAGTAAAACTAGTTTTCTATTCAATAAGGAAATAAGCTGAAACTGTAAAATGCATCCGAAACAAGCTTGTTGGAATGGTGGTGGCTTATCTCTAAGAAGAGATGTGATGGTTGCACTCATTAGCAAGAAGATGATTACAATGAGGCTCTGAAGGTATTTTTACAATAAACAGGAATTCCAGAAACCCTATACATCCAAAAACCTAGCCCTAGGAGATGAAGCATCAAAAGTCATGTTGGCCCCGTCTGGGTAAGTTAGTACATCAACTTCCTGGTGTCGCAACTTGTGCATATGATCTTCATTTTAGGCGTATGATATCTCATTGGAAAGGTATCATAGAGGATATTAATTTGGGGGGATCAAGCATTTTTTAGGCCATCATTTAGAAGGTTGATCCTGAAAAACCTTCATTTAGGCCCTCAAAATGGCTCCAAAAGTTAAAACTGCTAAAAATAGTAAATTGTCAAAGTTGTCAAAAAACTATTTTAGACAGTTGAAAAAGGTGGGTGGCCACCAATTTCCCCCTGGATCACCTTATCAAATATTTGTGTGTTACTTTAGCTTAAATCCCATCCAAGAGCATGGTAATGGACATAAAATTTGCAGACATTCCTCCTAAGTATGGCATGTTATTGTCTCACTCATGGGGAGCCAAGTTACAGGGTACCCTGCAACTGGACATGTCTTATGACACCGTCCTATTATTTTTTCAGAAAAGGATATTGTATAGGGAGACACTGATGAAATACATGGTCAATAGTCAGGATAAACATCATAATTATCCCTTATATTATGTTCATTCAGAGTTCGATTCTTTTGGAGTTACTTCGCACACACTTAGGATTAATTTTTCCTAAGGTTTTTCCTTGTTTATTAGTCATAATTATTCATTATCTAGTCTCCTATATTTTAGGGGAGAATATTCCACCTGGAGAATACTCTCTTTTAGTTGACACTTTAGTTTGACTAGTTGAGTTGAGTTTAGATGTTGCATTGGTTTTATCACCATGCAACATTGGGATCATCACCATGATAATTCGAAATTTCCTTGGGATCATTACCAGGATCACTCATTACCCTTGATTCCCTGATTTAACTCCTCACTACTCTCTGTTCAGTCAGTTAATTGAAGACTAGTTGACTAGTTAACTCAACTAGGTGGCAGTTCACTCCCGTAATTGCCTGAGAGACTAGACTAGGTGGAAGTTTACTCCTGTAACTAATGGTGTGTGTCTATATCACTATAGACCACCACTATGGCTCATTATTTACTCATGTATCCTATATATATTGTAAATTATTCACTCTTTGAGTGTGGAATATAGTTAATGAGAATTCTTTCATTCTTTCTCTCATTCTTCTTCTTTCTCCAATTCTCTCTGCAAATGTGTGTATTATTTTTTAGCTAGATCTATTTTGTGCACATTCAACACATTTACATTGTATCGGAGTTGAAATACTACTATGAAAAAGATACACCAAATTATTTTTGCAGGTAGTGAAGATTGAAGAAAAAAGAAAGATGGAATCTATCTTTTACTCATCAACAATACTTCTCACGCCTCATAACTATTTGAAATGGAAGCCAAAAATTCCTCTTCATATTATATGCATAGTATTGTACAAAAAAACTATGGAAATAGAAGTAGAGCCTAATTCCACTGATGAGAAAAATGATTTTCTTAATAGACAAGATATGGCCATAGGAAGTATCTGCATGTTTGTTTCTCCCGAACTTTTCCATCAAGTATGTGAAGAATCACAAGAATCAAATCCAAATGAATTATGGACCTGATTGGAGGTTCTATTTGGGAATAAAGAATATTGTGAGGATTTCATGCAGGAGGTTGAACAGATAGAGCTAGAAGAGAAGCCATGAGAAGATCAAGCCTCTTATTATGAATTGTCTTCTACAAACGTATTTGTAGAAATTTGTATTCTATTAATTTAAGATGACGTCTACTCCATTTCAGATTTATTTTCTGAATTTCATGTGGAAGATATATGGCATGCATCTTAGGGGTCACATCTAGACACTTTTCAATGGTCAATGCATGCATCTCAGGAGACAAAAAGGAAGCTGTGCACATTAGACTCCATTCAGATATTTTCTGAGCACAATGTTCAGAAACAAATTGGATATTTGAATTCCTTTCGAGAAAATATCCATTTCAAAAAAAAATCGTTTGAAATGGATTCTGGGAAGTGAAGTTATGATCGTTTTAAAATCAACAAAATTTTAGCGTTTTTCCAAAAACGGCTGCACAGTTTTCAAAATTTCATCCAAACTTTATTTGGATATTTTTAATTATAAGAAGAGAAAGTGGATATGTGTGGTCATATCAATGATGCATATACTTCATCAAATCCATCCAGACATCTACATCTTCAACAAAATATTCAATGAGCACAAACTTACACAGTTGCAAGGTCTTCTTGGAGTGAAGGACACGACTGCTTAGCAACTGTTTTTGTGTTCCATCTCATTTTTTATTTTTTTATGCATTGTAATTTGAGGGGGGGGGCGGTTCCCATGATTTTTACCCTCTTTCGTCATTTATTTCAGTGTATATTTTGTATTTGGGTACCTAACATGGCCTTTTGTATTTTATATGATGATGGAGACATGGAAAGACAAATTGAAAATCTGGAGAATGATGCTTATAACATGGAGGGGTATGAAGACAAAACAGTGATGATAGAATCTGATGAACCAAAATAAACTCTATGGAATTTAGACTTTGATGGTTTTTTTATTAAGGAAGGATTAGGAGCTGGAGTGTGGGTTTAAATCTCAAAAAAAAGACATACAGAAAGTCATTCCTACCAGTTGAATTTTCAATGTACCAACAATATAATTGAGTATGAAAAGTTAATGCTGGCTTTCCAATTGTTAAAAAGGATTGGTGTTGGCCCTTGATGAATTTTTGGATATCCTTGGTCAGGTTTGACCTATTTTGGGACTTCGACAGGCTGTCGAAGGAGGAGCGCAAGTCGAAGTAGAGATCGCGGGATCTTGGCCTCTTTTAGGGTGTTTTTGGGCTTTCGGCTTATGTAACGGGTATGGGGATGTTGTCCCATGGGTTTACCCATGTTTATGCCTACTTGTAATGTATAAATAGAAATCTAGGTGATGTAAGTAGAAGGTGGAAAAAGGGTGTGATGCTAGGTGCTAAGGGAAAGAGAAGGCCAATGTGCTAAGTGTAAGTGATAGTTGTACATGCTCTATGCATATTGTGTGAGACTTGGAAGGCTAAGTGAAAGTGACTATAAGAGGTAGTGTAAAGGATTTTTGTTGTAACCTATCTCAGGGAAGCAGGATCTGGTGAGGTGTGCATAGATCTCCTATCTTATGCGAAGTAGGATCTTATGGCTCTATGCATGTAGATGATTGGAAGAAGATAATAAAGAAGGCGAAGAGTTGGTGGATTTAGCCCTAGGCTGGGGGTGAACCATGTATATCCTTTGTTATGGTTTCTTTGTGCATTATGGTTGTTTTATGGTTCATATGATTAATTCTTAGTACAATTATGCATGCTTAGATGAATATAATATCTTAGTGCCTAATGATGTGAATAGGATGCTATATCTAATCTATGTTGATGTGTTTAGTGCTTGAATGTGTTGAATCTTGTTGAATATTTCACTGCGTTGTAATTAGTGTTTATCTATGATGTGGACAAAGGTTAGGTACTAATGAATAAAAAATGTTAAGTTATTTGTTAAGAGTATTGTAATCATAGATCGGTGTCCCAGCTAAGGTTGCAGACACTGGAGTTCTGCAACCACCCCAGCCTCTACCTCAAGTGAGACTTCATCTATAGAAATTTTAATACAAATTATGTATTTCCTGGATTATCCTGATCTAACAATTATATGTCACTATTAAATATAGAATCGCTTCTACAAATATTCTTGTGGAACTTAAAACACGATCACCAATTGCAATATCAAGAAGAAAGATCAATCGCACATAACACATATGTTTTACCAGGAAAGCATAAAGCTAAAAACCCCACTATCATATATTATGTATATCATGGATCATAAAACAATATAATAGAAAACTCTAATCCAATATCTCTCATTACAATACAATCATCACACACGGTCATACAAAAATCAACAAATCTGTGTGCTAATTCTCTGCCTCCAAACAGTCTGCTTCCTTTGCGTAATCCTTGCAATGGAATAACCTGCAAATGAATTCAAATTTCCTATTTCCTAGGCTACACATTTCTCATGGGCACATCCACTATGTGTGTGATTGCATGAGTGCACTTAACTCAAATCACAACTGATAGCCAAACTGCCCCTTTCACATGTTATCTCAACTAGGTCTCCATTGGATCTGGCATGCATGTAGTTAAAAGTACTAAATCTTCAAGTGCATGTGAGATCATTGACTGTGAATTAATTAATAATTAATTCACTGAACTCTCACTAGTGTAAGTTTAGTTACAACTAGTACAACTAAGCTTAACTCACTTAATTGAGTTAAACTACTTCACAACTCACATAACTAGACTTATAACTCTGTTACAACTAATTCGACTTCCATGTCCCACCAGTAAACCTTTGAACTAGAATTTCCTATAGCTAACTGATTTTCCATTTCAGTTAACTATTTTCAAGTAATTATGAGATAATAGATTAATATTTATTGTCCAATTTATTTAAGGGAAAAATAAATTGGACACACATTTCTTGTTGAATTTTCAACACTCCCTCTCAACAAGAAATGGATTATCCTTCACCCCAATCCTGTCTCTATGGTATTCAAATTTTCTCCTAGTGAGCACCTTCGTGAGAATGTCTACATCCTGATCTTCCATAGGAATGTACTAAAGCAACATGATCTTCCGCTGCACACAATCTCTAGGATGATGATACCAGATATATATATTTTTAGATCTATCATGAAACACATGATTAATTGAGATTTTAAAGCAAATCTGATTATCACAATGAATCATCGTCAGAGCTAAATGAGAATCAACCAAGCCAACCAGGATCTTTCTCATCCAAATAGCCTCACATGCAGCTTGAATCGCTTCCATGTATTCTTCTTCCGCTGAACTGAGTGCCACAGAACTCTGTTTCCTACTGTACAAAGAAACAACTGTAGATCTAATACTAAAGATCCCCCCTGATGTGATCTTTCTATCCGTTGGGTTGCCTGCCCAATCTGCATCCGTGAGGCCATACAAATTCACCTCATATGCTTGTATGTACCATAATCCATACTCATATGTGCCCCTCAGGTATCCCAGGACATCCTTACCCGCCTTCCAAAATATCTTGGTAGGCTTAACCATCTCTTGACTCATCTCGTTAACTGCATCACAAATGTTTGGTCTCATGTTCACTAGATACATTAGAGAACCCACTAACTGTCGATAGATAGTAGCATCGACTACTTCTCCAGAAGTAGCATCCTCTTTCCTCTAGTTTCCTGGAAGAGGAGTATCCATGTGTTTGTATCCCTCCATGTGAAACTTACCTAGTATCTCCCTTGCATGCTTTCCTTGAGACACAAAAATTTCACCATCTCACTGGCATATTTCCAATCCAAGGAAATAATGAAGGAGGCTCAAATCCTTCATCTCAAACTGCTTTGCAAGGTCCTCCTTGCATGAGTGTATTAGATGCTCATCATTAGTCAGTATTAAATCATCAACATAAACAACAATGATTAAAAGCTTACCCTCCAACACAATTTGTTATAGGTTTTCATCCGCTCCACTTTTGGTGAAGCCCAATTTGATTAAATAACTGTCTATCCGAGTGTACCAAGCACGAGGTGCTTGCTTCATCCCATACAATGCTCTCTTCAGTCTGCACACATGTGACTCCTTGTCAAAGTTTTCAAAAACTTATGGCTGCTCAATGTACACTTCTTCCTCAATAATCCCATTAAGAAACATAGATTTTACATCCATATCATGAATGCACTAGCCTATCTGCACTGAGAGTGCACAGATGGATCGTAAAGAATAGTACCTTGTGACAGGTTGAAAGGTATCATCATAATATATCCCCTCAATATGTGAGAAGCCCTAGGGCACAAACCTAGCCTTGTATTTCTCCACACTCCCATCAACATCTTTATTTACCTTGTAGATCCATCTTGAACTTACCATTGATTTGTCAACTGGTCCTGGGATAATTTCCCATGCACTGTTTTTGAAAATGGAGTCATATTCGTCCACCATAGCATCAACCCACGTGGGATCATGCACTGCTTCTTGAAATGAAGATGGTTCAGTCACATTACATTTTCTCATGAAATCCATGTATCCAGTAAATTTGTCCAAAGACTTTCTCTGTCTGAACTATGAAGTAGGGTCTCCTACATTATGTGCAACATCTAGTCACAATCTATCAACTTTCATAGTGCACTTTCTTCCATTTCTGATGGATGGCTCTGCTTGAGTGGATTCCTCCACTCCATGAACCTCCTCATGTGGCTGATCCACATCTTAAGACTCATCTTTGGGAACCAGAAGTTCCTCCTCTACATGCAAGTCTAACTCCCTCTCAAGCGACAATGCATGGCTTTCCCCTCATCAAACTTTATATCCTATCGCATAAAAATCATATTATTGTTAGGAAAATACACACGATAATTATGGGGCTTTTCCGTGTACCCCACAAATATTCCAAATTTAGAAGTCAGTTTCAGCTTCTTGTTGGCATCCTTGGTCACATGCACATAAACAAATGAGCCAAACATATTAAAATGAGAAACATCAGGTTTCTTACTAGTGAAAGCTTCTTCAAGTGTACTCATGCCAAGTAGTCTATGAGGACAACATTTTTTCACATAAACCGCAGTATTACATGATTCCACCCAAAAATGCATTGGTAGGCCCTGATCATGCAACATCGCTCATGATGCACCCATGATCGTTTTTTTCTTCCTCTTTGCAACACCATTTTGATGTGGGTTGTGAGGCACTATGAGTTATATTTGAATTCCTTCTTTGTTGCAGAAGTATTTGAATTTGTTAGAGATGTATCCTCCACCATTATTGGTCCTTAGAGATTTCAATAGGTTCCCCGACTCTTTCTCCACCAATGTTGTAAACTCACAAAACTTTGAGAATGTTTGATCCTTCTTTTTCATGAAGAAGATCTGGAATTTACGAGAAAAATCATCAACAAAAATAACACAATACTTATGTTTCGTTGTTGAAGCAACTAGGAATGGTCCACACATGTCTGTGTGAACTCTCTCTAGGATCACCGAAGCATGGTTCTCCTTTTCATGAAAGTTGGAATTTACATACTTCCCCATGGTGAAACCCTTGCACTGATCTAACTGAGAAAGTGTTCCCATTGGAAGTCCAGTAGATATTTGTTGCATGATTTTTAGGGCTCCATGATGAAGATGGCCCAATCTCCTGTGCCATAATTCACCCTCATCCCGACTCACAAATTTTTATTCCTTGCCCATCATGATAGTGCATCAATCTACCTCCATCTTGTAGAGATTCTTAACTCTAATCCCTATCCTCTTGACTGCTGAAAACAATGTCATAGCCTTTGTCCTCCAAAATTGTGACCGAGACTAGGTTTTTCTTCAGACTTGGAACATGCATAACATCTTTTAATTGAAATGGTTTAGCTGACTCTCTCTAAAAGGTAATGAAACCAATTCTATTCAAATTGTATCGTCCATCATCACCTATCTATATATGCATTTTGAGATCCTTCTCCTCCAATTCACTGAAAAAGATCCTTATCTCCCATCATGTGGAAGAAAGTGCAACTATCAAAATACCACACCTATCCCAATGCACTTGAATCCATGCATGCGATCAAAGAGAAGTCAAGGTCAAATTACAAGGAAAGGGCCTCACCATTTGCAGCTCCAAGAACCTTCTTGTTCTTCTTCTTCTGTGGACAGTTAGAAGCAAGATGCCCATGTTTGTGACAGTGAACAGACTTCACTTTGGACAAATCCAACTTCTTGACTTTAGACTCAGATTTTGAATGGAATTTCTTCCCCTTCCCTTTCCTTGCCTTGGCATCCAAAGAAAAATCCTCTTCATCATCATTCTTTGATGAAGGTCCATCTTTGGTGTTCTGCCTGAAATCCTCTTGCACTATGATCCGACCATAGTCGTTCCCAATTTGGCAATTTATCCCTTCCATTGAAAAAGTCTTGATAAATGTGCCAACTCTTGGGAAGTCCGAAGAGAACCAAGCTCACCAAATCATCATCAACGACTATTATTCCCACACTACCTAGCTCATCTCGACATTGGACAAACTTCATGAGATATTTTGGAATGCAGTCGCCCTTCTCCATCTTGATCTTGCTGAGTTTATCTTTGACCACCAATTTCCTATGGCCGTTGTTTTTTTGGAATAGATCCGTAAAAGTCTTCCACATTTCATGTGGTTTGTCTTTCCCATGGAGGTTTGAGACAATGTGGTCTCTTACTCCCTCCAATAGGATCATCCTCACCTTTTCTACTTTCTTTTTCCATGCATCAAGATTTGCAGCATCTGCAGCATTTGTCTTAGGAACATCTTTGTAAATGAATTCCTTCAATCCATTGTCTTCGAGTACTACCTCCATCCTATCCTTCCAAGAAATGTAGTTCAAAATTCCATCAAGTTCATACTCTAACCTCAAGCCATTTAAATCCATTTTGATCTTGAATTAGCTATAGCACCAAGAACGTCTTTCTGCAAATTCGAATTCTATCCAATCACAAACTCATCTTCTGCAATCTTTTGCGCTATGATAGCATGTGGACATTTTAATAAAAATTATGTATTTCCTAGATTCTACTGATATAACAATTATATTTCACTATTAAATACATAATCACTTCTACAAATATTCTTACATAATTTAAAACATGATCGCCAATTCCAATATCAAGAAGAAAGATCAATCGCACATAACATAGATGTTCTGCAGGGAAACAATAAAGATAAAAACTCCACTATCATATATTATGTCTATCATGGATCATGAAAAAATCTCATACAAAACTCTAATCCAAGATCTCTCAGTAAAATACAATCGTCTCACACTGTCATACAAAAATGAATAAATACATGTGCCAATTCTCTGCCTCCAGACAACCTACCTCCTCTGCATAATCACTGCAATGGAATAACCTGCCAATGAATTTGAATTTCCTCTTGCCTAGGCTATGAATTGTTCATGGGAACATACACTATGTGCTTGATTGCATGAGTGCACTTCACTCAAATCACAACTGATAGCCAAACTATCCCTTTCACCTATTATCTCAACTGGGTCTCCATTGGATCTGACATGCATGTAGTTAACAGTGGTAAATCTTTAGTTGCATGTGAGATCACTGATTGTGAATAAATTAATAATTAATTCACTGAACTATCACTAGTGTAAGTTCTTTTACAACTAGTATAGTTGAGCTTAACTCACTTAACTAAGTTAAACCACTTCACAACTCACATAACTACACTTATAACTCTATTACAACTTCAAGTCACTTAGTTACAACTAATTCAACTTCCATGTCCCACCAATAAACCTTTGAACTCGAATTTCCTATAGCTAACTGATTTTCCATTTCAGTTAACTATTTTCAAGTAATTAGGAGATAGTAGATTAATATTTATTGTCCAATTTATTTAAGGGGAAAATAAATTAGACACACATTTCTTGTTGACTTTTCAACATCATC
>SNQJ01S0057449.1:45389-60645 GCA_010110895.2 Picea sitchensis
AACAATGGCACATTCAACATCAGTCACATATATGAGAAACACAGAGACAGATATTTCCCAAGGAAACCCATACATGGTAAAAACCTCTTCTTCTTTATATGATAAGTATTATTTACATTCTTTACATTATTATACAGATGAGAAACAACTCATTGTGAGGCTATAACCTCTGTTTTGCAAGTTGCAACTTGCTGAGAGCACCAACTCTCTATTTTTCTCTAGCACCCACTCGAAGGAAGCACCAACTCCCTAGTTTCTCTAGAACCAACTAGAAGGAAGCATCAACTCCTTGTGGTCAAGCATCCACTTGAACCTATGAGGACACTAGTCCTCCCTAGCACCTCCCAACCACCCTGGATTATGAATATGAAATATTGAAACCTATTATAGTGATATAGTGTTCAATAACAACTTACCAATCTAATCACTGTTCTGCAAGATTTTGCTACTCAGACTTCCTCACTGTCTTCCAGCATGCATCTGTTGCCCATTCTATTCTTCTGCTTTTTATGATCTGTGCACCATGTCCACTCCCTACACAGTTCTTCTTCTTTTCTTTTCAACTACTGCACTATGATCCTTCTTCATGCATGAATCACCTTCAACAACAACATCCACAACAATTCCAACAACAACAACAACCACATCTCTTCTCTGTACTATGTATTTATAGCTTTTTTTCACCTTGTTCATGCAATGTGTGCAATACCTCTGCTTACTCATACCACGCTGATATCCTCCACAACTTGAGTGCTCTGTCTGATCATCATCATGACTCTTTAGCTTCTCTGGCCATTTTTCCACTCGTTTAGCATCACTGTATGTTATGTTGAGATTCCTCATCCTCTCTAGCAGTTGAGACTCTTCGTCTTCTCTGTGACAGATGAGCTCACCTTCTCTGTTCCAGTTACAGGCTTCAATGCTCATCTAGATGTCAATCATGTCCATGAGCATATTCATCCCTCTTGAATATTCCCAGAGACACTTCATCTCCTCTGTCAATCACCCCGAAGTGTCTTCAAGTCCTCTAGAAGAAACCATCAGTGGTTTCTGGTAGTTACATTGTGACGTGCAACAGTAGCCCTCCGATCTCCTTCAATTTCATCTGCACCAATGGATTAGCTCTGAAGGATATTGTCATGATTTATGCATTTCGCACTTTCACAATTCAAATATTCTGCGATGAGGCATCTTGACTCTTCATGTTGCGGGCTCCGAAAGGGAGCTTGGCTGCTCTAGCTCCCACCTCTATGTGACCACAGGCGGTGACCACCGGTTACAACGACATTTCACCTTTTCAGTATTTCGACATTCGTACCAGACACGATCCTCAAAATTCTGAGGCAGAGCTTATCTGCACTAGGTCCTTCCTCCACATGACCACAAGCGATGACCACTATCTGCGCTAAAAGGCACAACAAATTCATGATCTTCATCGACCCTGATCGGTGGTCCATGATCTCGATGAATCAACTGTCCAAATATTTTCACGATCTTGCATCTCACTATTCTTTAGATGGAGGCTCTCATCACTCCAAGTCATGATAGGTGAAACTCCGAGATAGAGCTCATATCAATGGTCCATGTTCTTGGTGATTCGATGGTTCTGATCTTTTCGTGAATTCACATCTCATGGTTCCTTATATGGAGGTTCTTGTCACTCCAAGTCGTGATAGGTGAAGCTCCGAGATGGAGATTAGATCAATAGTCCAGAACCCTTGGTGATATTATGGTCCAGATCTTATCGTGAGTTTGCATCTCGTGATTCCTGTGATGGAGGTTCTTGTCACTCCAAGTCGCGATAGGCTAATCTCCGAGATGGATCTTTGTAGTGCTCTGATCTTTCATCATGCATCCTCTTTATCAACAGTCCATGACTATCCCCGATGGATGGTCAGGATTCCTTCATAGTTTTGGAGAGTAGGATGACTCTTGGACTTATCCGCCTTGCACCTTCACCATATCTAACGACTATTGAGCCTTCATAGATACCCTGGATCCTACGGCCCAGATCTTCTCGTGATTTCACCACTTTGTTATTTCGTCGCTTCGCGATTTTGTCCACCTTTGTGATTTCGACATTTCGCAATGCTAAGAAATGCAGGAAGGTCATCTCTCAGATGGAGAAGTTTTTATTCTTCGAGATTCTCTCTCAAAATAAGTGAAAGATAACAACTAAATCCAGGGTATCTATGGCCGACCTCTCCACACACCAAAATCAAGTAGATAAGGTCGTGGAAGAATACTTAGATATCTTCTCCTCACCTAATAGGGTACCTCTGGACTCTCAGGTCAAGCACCCGATCAATATGACCCCCGACACACCACTGCCCAATGGACTAGTCTATCACTGTTATCCGTTAGAAAATGGGGAGATCAAGTGATAGATCCAATAAATTCTCTATAAGGGGAACATATTTCCCATATCATCACCTTGCAAGATCCCAATTATGCTGGTACAGAAGAAATATGGAACCCCACAACTTTGCATTGATTACCAGGCTCTAAATAAAATCACATTCAGAAATTGGTACCCGATTCCCTGAATCGATGACCTCCTTGATCAACTCACTGGGGACAAATAATTCAGTAAGATTGATCTAAAGTCTGGATACCACAAGGTCCCAATAGAATAGACAAATGTATGGAAAACTGCCTTCAAATCAAAGGAAGGCCTTTTTGAATGGTTGGTCATTCCCTTTGGTTTGACAAATGCTCCAACCACTTTCATGAGGATGATGGACGATATCCTGCGACCATTCACCGATACTTTTGTACTTTTTTATTTGGATGACATTCTCATTTACAAGAATACTTGTGCCAAACACTTGCAGCATATTCAACAGGTTTTCCACACCCTGCAGTAGCACAAGCTATATGCCAACTTGGAAAAATGCTCCATCGGGATGGATATGGTCCATTACCTAGGCTACATAATTGATCAACATGGTGTACATGTGGATCCAGCCAAGATCCAAGTCATCCGTGACTGGCCAGCCCTAACCACACTCACTCAGTTTCGAAGCTTCTTCAGCCTTGCCAATTTCTACCATAAGTTAGTGTTGCGATTCTCCAATATTGCATGGGCCCTCAATGAAATAACCAAGGGTGGTGGTAAGATGGAATTTTTTTTGGGCTGGTCCCAACAAAAAGGCTATGACGATTTGAAGCAGTGCTTGTGCTCAATCCCAACACTTTCACTACCAAACCTACATTATCCCTTTGAGATCGAGAAAGATATGTAGACTATGCGATGGGCGTCGTTCTCCCTCAGTACGGACACGTCGTGGCCTATGATAGTTAGACACTATCATATGTTGTCTGTAAGTACCCTACTTACGACAAAGAAATGTACTCCATTGTGAAATCCTGCGGCTAGTGGAAACATTACATTCTTGGGAAGGAGACAATCATCCACACTGATCATAAGCCACTACAGTTCATGCAGACACAAGGAAAATTGCAGAATGATCACCATCAAAAGTGGTCCACATACTTGTACCAATTCTACCTCAACAACAAGTATAAAACATGAAACACCAATTGCATCACTAATTGCCTCAGTAGACCACCAGTCACAACACTCACCACAATGTTAGACTCCTATGGCCATAAGACCTATGTATGGCTCCAACTCTATGAGACTGACCCAAACTTCACCACCGCCTACCAAATGTTGGGTGCAAACACAGTTGTCGATAATTTCCATCTTTAGGATGGGTTGTTATGTCATTTGGGCCATATATGTGTTCCATAAAGAGAGCGAGCGAAGATGATCTGGGAATCCCACTAGAGTTAGGTGGCAAGACACTTCAGCATCGAAAAGACAGTAGTGATGCTACATAAACATTTCTACTAGCCAAAACTTTGACGAGAGGTTAGGAAGTAAATCAGGTCCTTCAGTGCCTACGCTATTGCCAAACTGACCACTAAGAAACAGAGCCTATACACCCCTCGTTATACTCCTGAGAGGCCATGGGAATCCATATCAATGGACTACATGTCGGGCCTCTTGTCCACCAAGCAGGGAAATAACTGTGTTTTTATGGTTGTTGATCGCTTTTATAAGATGACAATTCTGGTTGCTTGCAAGAAGAACATCACAATAGAGGCCACTGCCAAGCTCTTCTTTGAACGAGTCTGGGTACATTTTTGAATCCCACAAACCATTGTCTCAAATCAGAACAATCAATTTCTTATCACATTCTGGTTGAGCCTCTGGTCACTTCTGGATACCAAGATCATCAAATCCATGACCTTCCACCCCTAGATAGATGGAAAAACCAAGGTCATAAATCGAATAATATCCAACTTTGTTTCTTCTGATGGAGGGGGTGTAGTCGACACTACGTGGATGAAGCGAAGGGCTTGTTGTACCCCTCACACTTCTGCTTCAATTTTTTCATACATAGTCTCTTGGTTAACTTCATTTCTCTGCAAAATATCTTCTGAGGTGTCTGATACAACTACGTTGATGAATTCGAAGTCACTGAGCGTGAGACCAATTTGCAACTTAGTCTTACTAGATTTTGACTTCTTCCATGATGTGGGTTTCGTGGGATAAACCTTTCTTTTTTTTATATGGCTCTATGTCATCAGAGGCATTCTGTGGTGGTGTTACTTTTCCTTGCTCAACTGTTGGACCTCTTCTGTTTTCTTCCTTCTGCTAGTTCCAGGTGTATCATACCCTTCATGAGTGATTACCAAGCTTCTAATTAGTTCGAGATCGAACAGTTCTATAGGGTCAACAGGGATAAGGAGCTCTGTAGGCCACTCATTACTTATTTCTTCTAGGTCCTCCTTTGTGAGTTTGTAGTAACTTTGTAGTACTTCTTTGTGTTCATCTCCGTGTGCAATGATGTATATAAAATGTCTGTCTGCTTGGAACTTCACAAATGTCCTGAACCTGTGCAGGGCATTCTGCATTATACGAGGGAAAAAATCAATAGCCCTCTTTAACTGCAGGTAGTAGTTGTGGAACACCATGTTTGATTTACATTGTTTTCCCATATCACTTGAATACCATAGCGAAGTGAACTTTGCATCTAAGGGTTCATATGGATATAGTCCAAGGAAGGTCACACCTTCCAGCATCTCTCAAGCTATAAATGTGACCAGGATCAACAACTAACTAAAATGGAACTCATAGCCCTGATCCTAAGCTTCGCGATAGTCTTTTTCTAACTGGTTCACTAAGTATTTTTCCTAATTCATCTGTAGCCCATCCACGCATTTCCCCGTGAGGTCAACAAAAAACCCTATGGCCTGTGTGGGTCTGTTCTTTTGGACTAGCTTATTAGAAATCAACTGGAAAGAAAGGCTCATTATGCCATTCTGGATGGAGGCTACCTTGTAGCCTCATTTCCCCTTCTCCACATCGTCATATGTATATTTAATACTCTATGCTAGGGTGTGATCTGCATCCTTCCCTGGGTAAAATTCTTGCGAGTCTGGTCCCTGCATGCTCAATACGGTGATCCAATGGATCAACACCACATCGAAGGTTATGTGTCTCTCTAGCCACAAATAACCTCCATGGAAGATTGAAAGTAGGAGATTAACACACACATTAACTTCCTGGTGCCTTCCAAAATGGGGTATTTTCATCACGTTCAGGATGGTGGACTACGCGAGGTCCATAGTCCATGGTTGGGGGATTATCCTCAACTTCCTCCCCTTCATCCTAGTCAAATACCTGTGAGGAGCAAGAATGTTGAAGTTCTTGTGATCCCCTAGGTCAAAGTTGTTGATTTTTAGTGTCGTGATCTTATCTGGATGAGGCTTGCCTGTGCGTGTCCCCTTTGGGAGGTATGTAGTAACCAAGGTGTAGTCAAATTCCTTGGGGACACTGTCATGATTCACCATGCCAACCAGAGGCGGGATGTAGTCGGGCAAGATGGAATGGATTAACATCGTGTTCAGCAAGTCATCTCGATGCTTGGATCTTTTATCATTTGTAGTTTGCGATGGTCCGGATCCGTGAGCAGTTGAAGGGGAGGCTTGCACTCCTCATTTCGATGAGTCTTGAACTCCTGTGGACATCAATCTGTCTACCATTAGATCGATTAAAATTTCCTCTATTGACTTTTCCACAGTGCTGAGATCATCCGACATGCACGCTCGAGATCAGATATCTCAAGATGATGAACAATTTCTCAATGCAATAGAATGGATGGCAAGGTCTCAATAGTAACAATGAGTTCTCTTGTTGGCTTGGATACAAATCATGAAAGTTTTCTCAGTGCAACAGTCGATGGGATAAGTATATAGGGATGTAACAGATCCTACCAATGGACAAGAATCCTTCATCAATGCAGTTATGTCAATTACGACATGGTCCCAATGGTCTGATGACAAGCTTTCTGATCATAATTTTTGTTATAACCATTAAGGAACATCAATCTAATGGTTATAATGCCTCCAATGGTCATATCTCTCCTCCATGGTGAAGTGCCAATCTGTTTTTCTCTGATATTTCGACGAAGTTTGAATTCTTGAGACCTTCCTTCTGCAAAGTCTTCTCTGGAACTTCCTGTAATTTCTCCAACTTTGCTTTCTTCTTGCTGAGATTTCTAGCCTTCTTCCCTATGATCTGTGTTACTGGGTTCCTCTTCCCATTATGATTCTTTTCTCCTCATGGCATAGTAAATTCACGTTTTTGACAGTATTTCATAGGTTTCAAGGAAAATACTTCTTCTCTGTCTGGGGTAGGTACTCTACTCTCTTGTACAGACAGGGGTTCCAGGTTTGTTTTTGTTCTTTCAACTTCAACATCCAGATTTCTAGTCCTCAATAGCTTCGACTGGTTATCTTGTTCTTATAGTAAGTGTGCTATTCTCTTAGCCATGAAGTCTCTTAGTTCTTTCTTGTTCTATTATAGATATTCCTCTTCTTTTTTTCTTTGGATCTGATCTTTCTCAATCCATGTTTTTCCTAGTAACATAGCAAATGGGGTGCTGTTTTCAATAAATTTAACAACCTCAAATTATTCTTATGTCGAAGTTCCATGAGCACTCATAGATGTCTAGGTAAGTCTTCCACATAGGTTTATTAGCTTTCCTCTAAATAATCCTATTCCTCCCAATGAAGGAATCATAGCAACCTATCCTAAAATTTCCCAAGTTCTTTCTCTCATAATATTCACCTGTGTTTCCTCATCCAGAACACAGTCTATGTCGAAGTCTCCTATTCTTGTTTGTATGCACTCTTTCTCTTTGAAGATCTTTGATAAGTTTATATCTTTGTGGTCATTTAGGGTTTCTTTCATTTGTAGTAATACAATCTTTGATTCTTTCTAGGGTTCTTCCATGTTCTCAGTTTGTTGGCCTTTCTCAGGGTTTTCTTGTCTCATATTCATTCTTTCAACCTTAGCAGTCATTCTAGGGAAATCCAGAATGTCATGGTCCATATCTTTATGAAAAAGACAACTAGGTCTTATATTAGGGAAGTCCTTATCAATATGGCCCGGCCTTCTGCATATGTAACAAATATTTAATCCTCTCTTTCTCTTAAATGATCCCCATACTTTCTTGTACTGCAAACTAGGATCATGGTGGATAACCTGCAGGAAATTCTTCCTAGGATCCTGCATCCATTTGTTAGTCAAAACATTCTTTCTATGCATAGGAATAACATATCTTCCAATATTTCTATCAGATCTACTCATATGAAACCTTATTTCTTCTAACTCTACCCTATTTTTCAGACTAGGACAAAATTTATCAAACATATCTAGATCCATACTTTTGAAACAAAACTTTCCACTTATCTTACCTTTATCAGAGCACAAAGCTTTCAGATCTTACCTCTTTAATCAAAAAATTTCATTGATCTTACCTCTATAAGAGCACAAATCTTTCAGATCTTACCTCGTTTCTTTAGATCTACCTCCTTTCTTAGCACATAACTTCGTAAAACAAGTAGAATACTACGCACTAAAGCAACAGATCTACACACATAGATTTATTTCTTTTCCTCAATTCCCAGCAATCACTATTTCAAGTCCTGACAATGGAGCCAGTTGTTGGTGATAGGGTAGACCCAGTGTTCAATGCTTCAACAATGCACCAACAAAACCCTAACTACCGTCCCTTTCGGAAACACCTATGAAGCAGATGATGTTGAAAAGTCAACAAGAAATGTGTGTCTAATTTATTTTCCCCTTAAATAAATTGGACAATAAATATTAATCTACTATCTCCTAATTACTTGAAAATAGTTAACTGAAATGGAAAATCAGTTAGCTATAGGAAATTCCAGTTCAAAGGTTGATTGTTGGGACATGGAAGTTGAATTATTTGTAACTAAGTGACTTGAAGTTGTAATAGAGTTATAAGTTATGTGAGTTGTGAAGTGGTTTAACTTAGTTAAGTGAGTTAAGCTCAGTTGTACTAGTTGTAACTGAACTTACACTAGTGAGAGTTCAGTGAATTAATTATTAATTTATTCAGAATCAGTGATCTCACATGCAAATAAATATTTACCACTGTTAACTACATTCATGTCAGATCCAATGGAGACCCAGTTGAGATAACAGGTGAAAGGGACAGTTTGGCTATCAGTTGTGATTTCAGTGAAGTGCACTCATGCAATCAAACACATACTGTATGTTCCCATGAGAAATTTGTAGCCTAGGCAAGAGGAAATTCAAATTCATTGGCAGTTTATTCCATTGTAGTGATTACGCAGAGGAGGCAGGTTGTCTGGAGGCAGAGAATTGGCACATGTATTTGTTGATTTTTGTATGATGGTGTGACACAATTGTATTGTACTGAGAGATCTTGGATTGGAGTTTTGTATGAGATTGTTTCATGATCCATGATATACATAATATATGATAGTGTATTTTTTATCTTTATTCTTTCCCTGCAAAACATCTATGTTATGTGCGATTGATCTTTCTTATTGATATTGCAATTGGCGATCATGTTTTAAATTCTGTAAGAATATTTGTAGAAGCGATTATGTATTTAATAGTGAAATATAATTGTTATATCAGGAGAATATAGGAAATACATAAATTTTATTAAAATGTCTACATGGTATCATAGCGCAGAAGATGAGTTTGTGATTGGATAGAATTCAAATTTGCAGAAAGAATTTCTTGGTACTATAGCTAATTCAAGATCAAAATGGATTTAAATGGCTGGAGGTTAGAGTATGCACTTGAGGGAATTTTGAACTACATTTCTTGGAAGGATAGGATGGAGGTAGTACTCGAAGACAATGGATTGAAGGAATTCATTTACAAAGATGTTCCTAAGACAAATGTTGCAGATGCTGCAAATCTTGATGCATGGAAAAAGAAAGTAGCAAAGGTGAGGATCATCCTGTTTGAGGGAGTAAGAGACCACATTGTCTCAAACCTCCATGGGAAAGACACACCACATGCAATGTGGAAGACTTTTACGGATCTATTCCAAAACAACAACGATCATAGGAAATTGGTGCTCAAAGATAAACTCAACAATATCAAGAGGGAGAAGGGCGACTGCATATATCTCATGAAGTTTGTCCAATGTCGAGATGAGCTAGGCAGTGTGGGAATAATAGTCATTGATGATGATTTGGTGAGTTTGGTTCTCTTAGTACTTCCCAAAAGTTGGCACATTTATCAAGACTTTTTCAATGGAAGGGATAAATTGCCAAATTGGGAACGACTATGGTCGGATCATAGTGCAAGAGGAGTTCAGGCAGAACACCAAAGATGGACCTTCATCAAAGCATGATGATGAAGAGGATTTTTCTTTGGATGCCAAGGCAAGGAAAGGGAAGGGGAAGAAATTCCATTCAAAATCCGAGTCTAAAGTCAAGAAGTTGGATTTGTCCAAAGTGAAGTGTTTTCACTGTCACAAACATGGGCATATTGCTTCTAACTATCCACAGAAGAAGAAGAACAAGAAGGTTCTTGGAGCTACAAATGGTGAGGCCCTTTCCTCGTAATTTGACCTTGACTTCTCTTTTATCGCATGCGTGGATTCAAGTGCATTGGGATTGGTGTGGTATTTGGATAGTTGCACTTCCTTCCACATGATGGGAGATAAGGATCTTTTTCAGTGAATTGGAGGAGAAAGATCCCAAAATGCATATACAGGTAGGTGATGATGGATGATACAGTTTGACTAGAATTGGTTCCATTACCTTTTAGAGAGAGTCAAGTAAACCATTTCAATTAAAAGATGTTATGCATGTTCTAGGTCTGAAGAAAAACCTAATCTCAGTCACAATTTTGGAGGACAAAGGCTATGACGTTGTTTTTAGCAGTCAAGAGGATAGGGATTAGAGTTAAGAATCTTTACAAGATGGAGGTAGATTGATGGGAAAGGAATAAAAATTTGTGAGTCGGGATGAGGGCGAATTATGGCACAGGAGAATGGGCCATCTTCATCATGGAGCCCTAAAAATCATGCAACAAATATCTATTGGACTTCCAATGGGAACACTTTCTCAGTTAGATCATTGCAAGGGTTTCACCATGGGGAAGTATGTAAATTCCAACTTTCATGAAAAGGAGAACCATGCTTCAGTGATCCTGGAGAGAGTTCACACAGACATGTGTGGACCATTCCCAGTTTCTTCAACAACGAAACATAAGTATTATGTTATTTTTGTTGATGAATTTTCTCATAAATGCCAGATCTTCTTCATGAAAAAGAAGGATCAAACATTCTCAAAGTTCTGTGAGTTTACAACATTGGTGGAGAAAGAGTCGGGGAAGCTATTGAAAGCTCTAAGGACAGATAATGGTGGAGAATACATCTCTAACAAATTCAAATACTTCTGCAACAAAGAAGGAATTCAAATATAACTCATAGTGCCTCATAACCCACATCAAAATGGTGTTGCAGAGAGGAAGAACATAACGATCATGTGTGCATCACGAGCGATGTTGCATGATCAGGTCCTACCAATGCATTTTTGGGCGGAATCATGCAATACTGTGGTTTATGTGAAAAAATGTTGTCCTCATAGACTACTTGGCATGAGTACACCTGAAGAATCTTTCACTAGTAAGAAACCTGATGTTTCTAATTTTAAGATTTTTGGCTCATCTATTTATGTGCATGTGACCAAGGATGCCAGCAAGAAGCTGAAACTGACTTCTAAAGTTGGGATATTTTTGGGGTACACAGAAACACCCCATAATTATCGTGTGTATTTTCATAACAATAATATGATTTTATGCGACAGGATATAAAATTTGATGAGGGGAAAGCCATGCGTTGTCGCTTGAGAGGGAGTTAGACTTGCATGTAGAGGAGGAACTTCTGGTTCCCAAAGATGAGTCTTAAGATGTGGATCAGCCACATGAGGAGGTTCATGGAGTGGAGGAAGCCACTCAAGCAAAGCCATCCATCAGAAATGCCAGAAAGTGCACCATGAAAGTTGATAGATTGTCACTAGATGTTGCATGGAATGTAGGAGCCCCTACTTCATAGTGCAGACAGAGAAAGTCTCTGGACCAATTTACTAGATACATGGATCTCATGAGAAAATGTAATGTGACTGAACCATCTTCCTTTCAGGAAGAAATGCATGATCCCACGTGGGTTGATTCTATGGCGGAGGAATATGACTCCATTTTCAAAAGTAGTGCATGGGAAATTATCCCAAGACCAGTCGACAAATCAGTGGTTGGTTCAAGATGGATCTACAAGGTAAAGAAAGATTTTGATGGGAGTGTGGAGAAATACAAGGCTAGGCTTGTTCCCTAGGGCTTCTCACATATTGAGGGGATATATTATGATGAGACCTTTCAACCCGTCGGAAGGTACTCTTCTATACGATCTATCTGTGCACTCTCAGTGAAGATGGGCTAGCGCATTAATGATATGGATGTGAAAACTATGTTTCTTAATGGGATCATTGAGGAAGAAGTATACATTGACCAACCATAAGTTTTTGAGAACTTTGACAGGGAGTCACATGTGTGCAGACTCGAGAGAGAATTGTATGGGATGAAGAAAGCACCTCGTGCTTGGTACACTCAGATAGACAGTTATTTAATTGGATTGGGCTTCACCAAAAGTGAAGCGGATGAAAACCTATAACAAATTGTGTTGGAGGGTAAGCTTTTAATCATTGTTCTTTATGTTGATGATTTAATATTGACTAATGATGAGCAACTGATACACTCATGCAAGGAGGACCTTGCAAAGGATTTTGAGATGAAGGATTTGAGCCTCCTTCATTATTTCCTTGGATTGGAAATATGGCAGTGAGATGGTGAACGTTTTGTGTCTCAAGGAAAGCATGCAAGGGAGATACTAGGTAAGTTTCACATGGAGGGCTACAAACACATGGATACTCCTCTTCCAGGAAACTCGAGGAAAGAGGATGCTACTTCAGGAGAAGTAGTGGATGCTACTATCTATCAATAGTTAGTGGGTTCTCTAATGTATCTAGTGAACATGAGACCAAACATTTGTGATGCAGTTAACCAGCTGAGTCAAGCGATGGTTAAGCCTACCAAGATCTTTTGGAAGGCGGGTAAACATGTCCTAAGATACCTGAGGGGCACAAATGAGTATGTATTATGGTACATACAGATAGATGAGGTGAAGTTGTATGGCCTCACGGATGTAGATTGGGAAGGTAGCCCAATAGATAGAAATATCACATCAGGGGGGATCTTTAGTATCAGATCTATAGTTGTTTCTTGGTACAGGAGGAAACAGAGTTCTGTGGCACTCAGTTCATAAGAAGCAGAATACATGGAAGCGATTCAAGTTGCATGTGAGGCTATTTGGATGAGAAATATCTTGGCTGGCTTGTTTGGTTCTCATTTAGATCCGACGATGATTCATTGTGATAATCAGATTTGCATTAAACTCTCAATTAATCATTTGTTTCATGATAGATCTAATAATATATATATCTAGTATCATCATCCCAGAGATTGTGTGCAGCGGAAGATCATGTTGCTTCGGTACATAACTATGGAAGATCAGGATGCAGACATTCTAACTAAGGTGCTCAGTAGGAGAAAATTTGAATACCATAGAGACAGGATTAGGGTGAAGGATAATCCATTTCTTGTTGAGATGGAGTGTTGAAAAGTCAACAAGAAATGTGTGTCTAATTTATTTTTCCCTTAAATAAATTGGATAGTAAATATTAATCTATTATTTCATAATTACTTGAAAATAGTTAACTGAAATGGAAAATCAGTTGGCTATAAGAAATTATAGTTCAATGGTTTACTGGTAGGACATGGAAGTTGAATTAGTTGTAACTAAGTGACTTGAAGTTGTAACAAAGTTATAAGTGTAGTTATGTGAATTGTGAAGTAGTTTAACTCAATTAAGTGAGTTAATCTTAGTTGTACTAGTTGTAACTAAACTTACACTAGTGAGAGTTCAGTGAAATAATTATTAATTAATTCACAATCAATGATCTCACATGCATTTGAAGATTTAGTACTGTTAACTACATGCATGTTAGATCCAATGGAGACCCAGTTAAGATAACATGTGAAAGGGGCAGTTTGGCTATCAGTTGTGATTTGAGTGAAGTGAAATCATGCAATCACACACATAGTGGATGTGCCCATGAGAAATGCGTAGCCTATGAAAGAGGCAATTTGAATTCATTTGCAGGTTATTCCATTGGAGGGATTACGCAAAGGAAGCAGGTTGTCTTGAGGCAGAGAATTGGCACATGCATTTGTTGATTTTTGTATGACCGTGTGTGATGATTGTATTGTACTGAGAGATCTTGGATGAGAGTTTTCTATGATATTGTTTCATGATTCATGATATACATAATATATGATAGTGGGGTTTTTAGCTTTATGCTTTCCTGGTAAAACATCTGTGTTATGTGCGATTGATCTTTCTTCTTGATATTTCAATTGGCGATCGTGTTTTAAGTTCCACAAGAATATTTGTAGAAGCGATTCTATATTTAGTAGTGGCATATAATTGTTAGATCATAAGAATCTAGGAAATACATAATTTGTATTAAAATTTCTATAGATGAAGTCTCACTCGAGGTAGAGGCTGGGGTGGTTGCAAAACTCAAGTGTCTGCAACCTTAGCTGGGACACCGATCTATGATTACAATACTCTTAACAAAGAACTTAGCATTTTTTATTCATTAGTACCTAACCTTTGTACACATCATAGATAAACACTAATTACAATGCAGTGCAATATTCAACAAGATTCAACACATTCAAGCACTAAACACATCAACATAGATAAGATCTAGCATCCTATTCACATCATTAGGCATTAAGCTATTATATTCATCTAAGCATGCATAATTCTACTAAGAATTAATCATATGAACCATAAAACAACCATAATGCACAAATAAACCATAACAAAGGATATACATGGTTCACCCCCAGCCTAGGGCTACGTCCACCAACTCTTCGCCTTATTTATTATCTTCTGCCAATCATCTACATGCACAGAGCCATAAGATCCTACTTCGCATAAGATAGGAGATCTATGCACACCTCACCAGATCCTACTTCCCTGAGATAGCTTACAACAAAAATCCTTTACACTACCTCTTATAGTCACTTTCACTTAGCCTTGCAAGTCTCACACAATATGCACAGAGCATGTACAACTATCACTTGCACTTAGCACATTGGCCTTCTCTTTCCCTTAGCACCTAGCATCACACCCTTTTTCCACCTTCTACTTACATCACCTATATTTCTATTTATACATTATAAGTAGGCATAAACATGGGTAAACCCATGGGATGACATCCCCATACCCGTTACATAAGCCGAAAACCCAAAAACACCCTAAAAGAGGCCGAGATCCTGCGATCTCTGCTTCTACTTGTGCTCCTCCTTCGATAGCCTGTCGAAGTCCAAAAATAGGTCAAACTTGAATAAGGATATCCAAAACTTCATCAAGGGCCAACACCAATCCTTTTTAACAATTGGAAACCCAACATTAATGCTTCATACTCAGTTATATTGTTGGTACATTGAAAATTCAACTGGTAGGAATGGCTTTTTGTATGTCTTTTTTTTTAGATTTAAACCCACACTCCAACTCCTAATCCTTCCTTAATAAAAAAACCATCAAATTCTAAATTCCACAGAGTTTCTTTTGGTTCATTAGATTCTATCATCACTGTTTTGTCTTCATCCCCCTCCAAGTTATAAGCATCATCCTCCAGATTTTCAATTTGTCTTTCCATGTCTCCATCATCATATAAAATACAAAAGTCCATGTTAGGTACCCAAATACAAAATATACAATGAAATAAATGACGAAAGAGGGTAAAA
>SNQJ01S0057450.1:14791-31762 GCA_010110895.2 Picea sitchensis
TGGTGATCTTGGAAAGCTTATCTTAATGCTTTTCGAGCACAAAAACAAAATTCTAAAGAATCACAAGTAATCACTTACCCTCTGAAAGTCCAATAGACCAATTCGGTCTTAGTGGACGTTAATCATTATCATCATCATCATCATCACGAGTCCGACCGACCGCAACATGAGATTTAGTAATTTTTAAATATTATAACATTGTACCAAGATTTATAATAATTTATATAATGCTATAACACTTTTTACTTAAAGAATAGTATAAACATTTATTTAAATTTTATTCAATATTATTTTTAATGTTTTTAAATGTAATTTTATAATTTTGATTTTGTTTATGATAATAAAGGTTTGTACCTAGAAATTGATCCTTCTTGATTCTAGAGTTAAAATGGATATATACTTGTATATACTATTTTATATCTTCTTTTTTTTAAATAAAAGTGGATCCTTATATTAATTTCCACTGGAAGCTTACAAAAAAAATTTGCATACACAAGGATGCCTGCAGCTGAAGATAGAACTGATTACATTTCTCTTCATGGTTTTCCCGAAGTCCAAATTCCCGAGACTTTCGGATCAGATCAACGGTCCAGTTTCCTCAGGATCAACGGTCCAGATTCTCTCGCGCATATCTCGATTTCGCGTTTCGCGACTTGGGCAGACAACTCCCTCCATGCTTTGGACTTCTGATTGCTGAGTTCCTGAAATCTTCTCTCGACAGATCAACAGTCCAGATTTCCTCGAGATCAACGGTCCAGATCCTCTCTCGCGTTTCGCAACTTCGCGACTTGGGCAAACAACTCCTTCCATTCTCCGGACACCCGATTGTTGAGTTCCCAAAATCCTCTCGTGACAGATCAACGGTCCAGATTTCGTCGGGATCAATGGTCCAAATCCTCTCAAGCATTTCGTGACTTCGCGACTTGGGCATGCAACTCCCTCCATGGACACCCAATAGCCGAGTTCCTGAAATCTTCTCGCGTCAAATCAACGATCTAGATTTCTTTCTAAGTGGACAGAGGTGACACCCCGTCCGGATGAGGGCCATCTAGCTGGGCAAGCTCCTCGCATTGGAGCCAGAGGGGTGAGCTTTGGGATTGCCTGGAATCGTGGAGAATGATCTGCTGCATAGAGTCAACCCTTGCATTGGCTAGTCTGTCTGCTACTTTGTTTGCACTTCTCCGAATGTGTGAGGGGGTTAGAGTTAGAGAGGGTCTGAGAAGAGCCTGGACGCTGTAAAGAGGGCCAAGGAGGCGCCAACTGGGAGTGATTTTCCCTGGATCTTTGCCATTTAGGATTTTTGTTGCCAAGTCTATTATGATTTTGGAGTCTCCTTCAATGATCAAACAGGTGAGGTTTTGATCTAGAGCCATTTGCACTCCTTTGATAAGACCCCAAATTTCTGCTGAATTGTTGGTGTCGCATCCAAGATTTTTTGCAATGAGGCTTTGAATTTGGCCCAAGCTGTTTCTAATGACCGCTCCATAGCCTAAGCGTCCTGGATTGTCTTTTGATGCGCCATCAAAGTTAACCTTATGGAAGGTTGGCGGGGGCGGNAGGGGTGGAGTGTGCAAACGAGAAGCCCCAAGAGTTGAGGAGCGAGAGCTCACCTGGTTCAGTGGGGAAGTCTTCCTTGGTCCATAATTACAGCTGAAGAGTTTCCTGGAGATGCAGGAGGATTGTATTCCAGAGGAGGGTGGGAGGAGAGGGTTGGGAATGAAAGATTCTTCTGTTCCTCTCTTTCTATAGTTGCCAAACTATGAAGCCTGGTAAGAGTTGTCATGTTCTGTTCATGATAGGACTTTTGAAAGAACCAAAGTCCCAATCCCTGATGGTGCTTATGATGTTGTTTTTAACTCGTTTGGTTCTTCTAAAGAACTGAGTGGCCTGGTTCTAGATGTTCTCACCGAGTGGACAGTTATTTAGGAGGTGCTCCATGGTTTCTGCCTGGAGATGGCAGAGATGGCAAATCGAGGGGCCAATGAAACCTCGTCTTTGAAGATTGTCCTAGGTTAAGATCTTGTTATGGAGTAGAAGCCAGAGGAAAGTAGAGATTTTGGGCCATAGTTTTGATTTCCATATTGTTGTCTAGATGCTATCTTTTTGAAGATTGTGGAATTTCTCCTGAAGAGTGTATTCCTCCTTGAGAGTAAAGCTTCCATGAGGTGTGTATCCCCATCTGAGAATGTCTTGGTTTGTGCTTTTCCGGATTCGTCGTTGGGATGTTGCTTGTTTCCAGTGCTATAGGTCACAGTCCATTGCCACTTGGAGTCCCTGATGGGTAGATTTCCAGCTTCGCCAGGGAGAGCTGCTAGGCATATCTGTCCACAAATCTGCCACTTTGAGAGTGGCAAGATCTTGAATGTTATTTTCGTAGGATTGTAGATTTTCTTCCAGATGTAGGGGTGACATTTGCTGCCAGGAATCCGTCCAGATTAGGGCATTTTGGCCATTGCGAACTTCCTAGAAAGCATGTTCCTAGATAAGTGGTCGATTTTGCCAGGCCGCATTCCAGATGTTGGAGCCTTGAATTTGCTCCTGCATTCTTGCAAGATGGCTTTGATGCGTATTTGGGGCATATTTGCATTTCCAGAGTTTTGCCCAGATCTCTGCTGGTGTTTTGAGCCATCTCCACCAGATTTTTGCTCCCATAGTGCAATTTAATTTTCCAAGGTCCAAGAGGCCCAGACCACCTGAACATTTGGGCTTGCAGAGTTTGTCCCAGCTGACTAGGGCCCATTTTTTGTCCGGGTTGTGTCCATGCCAGAGAAAGTTTCTTTGCAGATTCCTTATTTTCTTTATGACCGATTAGGGGGAAGCTAGGCTGAGAAAAGATAAGTTGGGATGGCTTGGAGGACTGACTTTAAAAGAATGATTCTGGCTGGAAGGTTGAGGGAACGAAAGGTCCAGTTGCTAAGACGGTTGGTAATGGAGAGTAGGAGAGAGTCCCAAGAGATGTTTCTGGCTGCTGAGTCAGAAAGAGGGAAGCCCAGGTAGCGAGAGGGCAGAGTGCAGACATGGATATTCAAAAGTTGAGAAAGGTGTTGTTGGATTGCTTCAGGAGTATTAAAAAAGAAGAGTTGTGACTTGGCTAGGTTAAAGGTGGTGCCGGAGGCTTCGCTGAAATCAAGGAGGATGGAGCTTAGTTTATTTGCTTCTTGCACAATGGGGGTGTTCATTAGCATCATATCATCGACAAATTGGTTGTGGGAGGCTGCCGGTTGTAACCCATGAAGAGGGAGGCCTTGGAGGGATCCATTTTGAATATAAACCTTGATATAGCGTCCTAGGCCTTCAACCATTATGACAAAAAGGAAAGGGGAGAGAGGGTCGCCTTGCCTTATTCCTCTTGTGGGGGAGAAGGGTTGAGAGGGGACTCCATTGACAAGGATTGAGAAAAAGGTTGAGGAAATGAGGTTCATTATCCAGGAGATCCAATCTTTGTTGAAATCGAAAGCCGATAGGAGAACTTTCATGTATTGTCAGCTTAATTTGTCAAAAGCTTTTGAAAGGTCAAGTTTTATAAGCATACCTGGAGTACGGGTGCTTTTGAGCAAGTGAATGATTTCATGGACAAATATGATGATGTCCATGATTTGCCTTCCTTCTACATATCCTGATTTCTCCATGGAGATGATGAAGGGGAGTATTGGCTTGAGTCTTAGAGCTATGACTTTGGAGATGATTTTGTAGATCACGTTGCAGAGTGTTATGGGTCTGAAGTTCTTCGGATTTGTGACCCTTTCTTCTTTGGGTATTAGGGTGAGGAAAGTGGCATTTAGTGCTGGAAGAACTTTACTTGAGTTGCGTGATTCCTCCACTCGCTGTCACACTTCATCCCGTAACATTGGCCAACAAGAGTGGAAGAAGTCTGTCGTGAAACCATCTGGGCCTGGAGCCTTACCTATGGGTAACTCCTGAATAGCCTGATCCACTTCTGCTTGTGTTATTGGAGTCATGAGAGCCTCATTCTGTTCCTGGGTGATTATAGTTGGGATATTTTGGGTCACCCTCTCTATTGTTGAGGTGCGGTCCGCCTTGGGTTCTGAGAGAAGATCTTTGTAGAAGTCTGTCAGCTCGTGCGTTATTTCCTGATGAGTTAGCAAGGTGTTGCCTTGCGAGTCATCCAACTTCGTGATGTGATTGATGAGGCGTCTGTGGATCATGGAACAATGGAAGAATTTGATGTTTTTCTCTGCCTCGTTGAGCCATTGAACCCGAGATTTTTGTCTCCACAGGATTTTTTCCTGCTTGTGTCTTTCTTCTAGTTGTCTTTTGAGTTCATTCTCCTCCTGTTGTTGAGTGATTGTGTATCCTGCTTGCATGATTTGTTCCTAAAGGTCCTCTATTTTTTGTTCCAACAATTTCCTTTCTTGGAAAATGTTCCCAAAGACTTCTTTGTTCCATTTGCGCACCTGTTGCTTAAAATGTTTGAGTTTTTGCTGGAAGCAATACATTTTTGTACCCATCTGTATTTCCGCGGTGCGCCACCAGTGATGGGCTAGCTCCTGGAAGTCTGGATGGGAAAGCCAAAATTTTTTGAATCTGAAGGGTTTAAGCTTGGGGGTGGCAATGGTGTCAACCCAAAGCTGAACCGACCAGTGGTCCGAGCCTGCCTTCGGGAGGATGTTGGAGTCTACTAGGGGGCCTTCCAAAAGGAAAGTTTCCGAAATGAGGAAGCGATCAAGCCTGCAAGCTATTTGTTGGTGACCTGATATTTTGTTGGTCCAGGTGTAGGTGCCATAGCTATTCTCGATATCTACCAGTCTGAGGTTCTCTATGAGTTCCTGGAATTTTGCGCTATTCTGCTCTAGGTGCTTTTTTCCCCATCGCTTCTCCTCCAACGTGAGAATCATGTTGAAGTCGCCCCCTATTATCCATTGCTTGCCCTCTGCTAAGGAACCTAGGTAAGCCAGGCTCTGAAGAAAGAGGTCTTTGTCTTGGCTGTTCTGCGGTCCATAGGCATTTGTGATCATTCCCTCCTTGTTCGAACCAATGGCTCTATAGTGCGTTATGATGGTGCATGGAGTGGAGAAGCCTTGATCAATGATGACTGTAGCAGGATTCCATAGGATGGCTAGGCCTCCTGAAGCTCCTTTTGAGTCCGTTTGATAGGATTCGCAATTGTGCCATCATCTTTTGATGATATCTTCTGTAGTTTGCCTTGCACATTTTGTCTCTTATATCAGGAATATATCAGGGTCTTCCATTTTAATGCAGTTTCGAAGAATCCTTTGTTTGGATCTTCCATTTAGGCCTCTGATATTCCAGGTGAGGATCTTCATAGTTAACAATTTGATGGGTGGGAAAAGGAGCTCTCTGAGAGCCTGTGAATCTGTCTCGAGTTGATCATATAATTTCTCGCCTCCTTTATTAGCTGATGAGCCGATTTTCTGCCCCGTCGCTTGTTTTCTCTTGGGTGTTTTGTTGGATCTTGATTTGGGTCTGTGCTGATCCCCAACCTAGATGTAGCCCCCGCTGATGAGTCCAGAAAAACTTTGTGAACTTTCCTGAGTTGGTCCTCTGGTAAGGTTTGGAGATCCTTCTTGTTGAGTGCTTCCTCTAACCTGTCTAGGTCGATTTCTACCAGGTCCTGCTCATCCATTTCCATGCATGTGTCTTCCTCTCTTTCTGGTTCTTTCCTTGAGACTGGGTGAGTCTGTGGATCTGCTTGGTTTGTTGGGGTTTGATACTCTTGTGACGCTTGATCTTCCTTGTTCTTGCTGGGATCTTTCCCCGCGGTTTTGTGAGGGTTTTCCACCTCTTCTAAAATTAGGACCTCAAGCAGATAAAAGGCCCCTCAAGAATCCTACCACATCCTTTGCATAAAAGGACCAATCCACCTCTTCTACTTCTGGGTGGCGGTTGAGGGCTTCAAATGAATTATTATCTGGGTTCTTTTTTCTGTTGTTGGTTGTGGGCTTCTTTTGCGTTTGTCTCCTTCGATTTTGAACCTGGGTAAATCCTTCTTTTGGTTTCTCTTCAGCTTCCCTCTTGAGGGGGGCATTGAGAGGGAAATCTCCGAAAAGGTGTCCATGTTCATGGCATTTTCGACATCTGAAAGGGATGTGTTCATAGTCTATGGTTTGGACCCATTCCTCGTCTTGGTATTCTAAGGTAACTGTGCCTGGTAGGGCTTTGGAGATGTTCATATAGACACATATCCTTGCATAAGAGGTGTATTTTCTCTGTTTGGTAGCTTTGGAAGATTTGACATATTTACCCAGGGTATTGCCTATGCTCAGTAGAATTTCTTCTAACCAAAACTCTTGGGGTAGGGAATAGAGGTGAATCCATATCGATGCGTATGCAAAGTTTTCCTTTTCTGGGAAGAAGCAGTCTGTCCAGAAATGTAGGTAGAGGCCAACCGAGTTGTAGAAATATGGCCCCCCTTCAAAGATCCTGTCCTTGTCCTCCAGGTTGTAGAATATTACTGTAAAGAAACCTTTGGAGCTCAGTTGAAGCTCATAGTCTCCCTTGGGGTTCCACCATGCCTTGATCTAGCGAGCTAGGTCCTTTTCTGAGGGCCAGAGACCTAGGAATTTTCCTATGAGGGCATGGTCTTGCATGAACTGCGTATGCTCCCCTATTCTGGTGGTTTTGATGACGTACCTGGGCGCACCCGGGGCTTGGGGGATACATTTTCCAGGTATCCAGGCCCAAGCTGCTTTTGGATGCGAGGACTCAGCATCCGTGTTCGATTCTTTGCTTATATCTATCTCTTCCTGCATATATTGGTCTCGTAAGTGCAATGGCATCTCAAAGGACGGTCGACGCACTCTCGAGTTCTTTGGATCGTTGGCGGCGACGTTGCGGTAGGAGGGGGCTTTCACTCCCCCTTCTGTTCCCATTCTTCTGAGGCGGTCATAGATGCATGGCTGAGGTGATCAACGCGTACCAAGGTAGTCAGAGTAGGTCTGGGCAGGCGGGAATCGAGAGCATGAAAAAACCTTAAAAGTTGCAGAGCTCGCGACCCATGCTATAGTTTCATTGTTAATAGTTCGTATATACTATTTTATATTAATATTAATAAATAAACTATAAAGTAAAATTAATGATATCTATCCTATAATATTAATATTAAATATAGCATTCATTATTAATATATGATAATGTTTTGTTAAATTTTATTCAATTAATTATTCATATTTATTTTTATTTTTTATTTTTCATGTCCCGCTTGTTCCGTGATATACATCTTGCACTCAACACTTCCTTCATATACATTTTGTACCCAACAATTCCGTGATACACATTTTGCAGACATCACTTCTGTCATTTGCAATTCGACCCCAAACCACTGGAATTGGCAAGCTTCACTATACCCGAACTGCCCAAATTTACTACAGACAATATTGTAGTCTATTAAGTAAACATTTAAGGGTGTGAGGCCTGTTATGTAAACATTTAAGGCTGTCAGAACCGTCCAAGGGCCTCGCGCTATGTAAACATTTAAGAAAAAATGCATGTGGGAGGCCTCTTTAAGTACGTTAAGTACTTAATAATAATAAAAAATAAAAATAATAATAATAACAATAGAACAATAAACATAAAAATATTTATAATGAACAAAATTTAGGATAAATTTAGCTAGCAGAAAATGCTAAGACAAACATTCGAACTAATGCTAGCATTAATCCACCTTCGAGCAATGCATAAGAAAATATGTGATTCAGAAAGACCGTATATGATCAAAAACTTTGGATATGCTAACATATAAAACATTGAGAATAGCGAAGCCGTCAATAAGACCTCCAATTTGTTATCCAATCAGATCATGACATATATGGTACTTTTTATTATATAAAAATCAATGTTTTTAGTTCCCTAGTTCCAACAATAGATATTATACAAATATTTGTCCTCAAAAGACAAACTAATATGAAGTCCCTCTAAACCAAGCTATTCCAGACATTCACTAAGAATGTCTTTGAGACTTACATTGAAGGACATTCAGTTTAAATTAGAATTGAATATTGACTTAACCAAATTTTGTAAATTTCTTAATGGCAAGACACTAAATACAAAGATATAAATATAATACCTACATAAAATAACACAAATTTTCACATCAACATAAAATAACACATCCACATAAAATAACACAAACTGTTGCATCCTCTTCACATCCAAGCCAACAACAAATATTCTATCTAAATACAAACACAATTAGTTATAATTACATATTACAAACCCTATAGTTTACAAGGATTCTTCCCCTCCCATGGTTTACAAACGCAATGAAAGAAACACTATTCCCATTCCAGGGCATCAACATGAACAGCTTGTACAAATACTGTAAATAGACAGGCATCAACATGCACAGCTTGTACAAATACTGTAAATAGACATCACAATGAGTACCATAAATATCATCGCTCCAACAAAGGAAGTGGCTATCACATATTTTTAGCCATTGAGTGTGAGAATTATCCTTGTAGCCAACTAACTACCATCTCAATCACTGACTTAAAAAGAAAATTTCCTATATTATACTTAGTGTTTTTATCCAGCTTAATTTAGAATATTCCTGGGACTTATTTCCATGAAAACCAAGTTTAATGGAAAAGACTTAAAAATAAACTTTCCTATATTATACTTAGTATTTTTATCGAGCTTAATTTACAATATTCTTGGTACTTATTTCCATGAAAATCAACTTTAATGGAAAACATTTTCTATAAATAATAGACAATACACATAATTTTTAAATTTTAATGAATATAAAAATTACATTTATAAATTTTATTATGTTTTTATTTTCTTTACAAAAATTATAATTCTCTTTTATTAATACACATAATTTTTAAATTTTAATGAATATAAAAATTACATTTATAAATTTTATTATGTTTTTATTTTCTTTACAAAAATTATAATTCTCTTTTATTTTTAGTTGGAATACTATATTTTAATTTAGCTTTTTCAAAATATATTTTTATTATGAAAAATAATAATAATATTTTTACAACACAATATTCAAGTTTCACAATTACTTCTTTTTTAAATGCATAATTTAGGATAACATCATTTTATTTCATCTTAAAATATATTAATTTTTTCTTAAAACATTTTAAATATCTTAATTTTTATTAATATTTTTTTTTAATATTTAAATTTTAAGTATTATATTTCAATTTTGTAAACATTACTTTTTAAAATATTTTAGAGTTTTAATTATTATAATTGATTTTCTTTAATGTTATAATAATATATATTTTTTATTTTAGTTATTAAAGAAATATTTTAGAATTTTAATTATTATAATCGATTTTCTTTAATGTTATAATAACATATATTTTTTATTTTAACTATTAAAAACATAGAATAACTAAATCACTTTTTATTTTTATTTTTTTAAGTTATTTACAAATTATACATTATTATAAGTTTCAAATATTTTGTAATTACTATAACTTTTTCTTTAGACTTTATACAACTAATATATTAAAACATTTAATAATATAAATATAAACAACTTTGTTGTTATTTTCACTTGTTATAATAAAAATGAAAATATACCATATAACTTTTCAAAACATTAATATTTAATGAATTGCACAGAAATACCTTAAATGAAATGCATTGAGATAGATCTCTTTGCATTGAGATAGATCTCACATATGTGGGCTATTCTTCATTCTTCATCGTCTTCTCCATTGAGATAGATCTCACATATGTGGGCTATTCTTCATTCTTCATTGTCTTCTCCATTGAGATAGATCTCACATGATCTTCATGATAGCCAACTCACAACAACAAACCCCGTTTTCTCATTCTCCGTTTCTAGCGATGCGAGAGACACGGTGGCTCACTCCCAGCTGAACTCAGCCAACGATTTTGTCCTTGAAAGCACTGCGTATCTTTCTTTCCAACGATGAATGGATTGTTGGGCCCTACCAAATCATTGTGTTAATACTGCCAGCAGCAATATTTGGTGGGGAACCTGTGCGTTGCAATCTTTATCGTGGCGTCTATCCACCTGGATCCCTAGAAGAGGTAAGCAAGAGCAGCACCAGCTCTAATTGAATCTAAATTTCTTTCCGAAGCTTTGGAGTATCACAACAGTCAACTTCCCGTCATTTTCAGGTCTCTTTGCAACTCTAATTGCCGCTGCAGTTGCAACACTTGACAATAAACCTTCCTTTAATGCTAGCTTCTCGGCTATGCCAACAAGTTCATTACTTGAAATGTTGTATGCAGATTTGAGAGTTCTGAGATTTTTTTGAAGTTGCAATATCTGAAGAACGTTGTTGTGGGGTGATTTTTGTGTGGGTGTCGCTGAATAGATTGTTGTGTATACTACTGCCTCTTTGATGATACACTTCACAATTTTCTAAGAAGGCTGATAGGCAGACCAATATGGCTATTGTGTGAGGCTGTTGGTATGAATTTGTAAGGGTCGAGGCTGCAATCTGAGTTTGAACTGTTACAAGAAATCTGCACTTCGAAATCAGATCCGCTTTGACGGTGATCTATTCAATGCGCTTTGCAGAGACCTTGAAACACCTATGCTTGTTGAAAAACGGTGGTGTTCTAGATATTATATGTATAATGCAATAAAACTACTTCACAATATATAAAATAAAGAACTTACATCTTAAAACCATAAAACCATACAAAGTAAGGAGATCTTTTCAAATAATGTCACACTTTCATCTCTTCATCAAAAGCTCTTCAATGGCATGCAAAGTATATTTTAATGGCATACAAGATATATATCAAAATGATTTCAATGGATTTAATAAGGAGCATAAGGATTTATATGACCTTGCTTGCTTGAGAAGCTAGATATGCTTGAACTTTGTATGTAGATTTACCATGCCGAAAATAGTTCATGGATCACTAACATGGTCTTAAACCTTTCATGGATCACTACTATCGATTTATTAAACCCTTAAGACTTAAGGGCTTTGATACCATATTAAGAAATAGAGCAAGCAAGATAAATTTGGAGGAAAAGGCTTTAGGCTATATTCAACACTTGTATTTATCCAATGAATATATAGTATATGTATCTGACCACCTTTAGATCTAGATCTCATTAACAACTCATCAGTGGATAATGACAACACCTCTTTAGTAGATAAGGATGACAATTCATAAGTAGGTTGTCTCAGACTTTGTGATTGTCTAGGGACTCACATTTTAACAACTATCCCCTAAATGAAGCCAATGTTAACACCAATTTTTCCTTTACAAATCTAGGTGTTACATTCCAGTGTGTGTTCATGGATATTATTCGAGGTGAGCTCAACATTACAGAGTTCATCATTTGGCATCAACAGTTCGTGAATGTTATATGAGATGGACTAAATATTATAGAGTTCATCATTTGACATCGATAGTTGGTGAGTACCTTAGCCATTTCCGAACCTTGTTGTTGAGCTTTGTTCCAACAAAACCTTGTTCTAGAGTTGCAATGTACGAGTTTTAGGGATAATTTTGAGATCAATGTTCTAAAGGGCAACACATGTGATTTGTAAACTACCGTGGATATTCCACTAGAACAGTTCATCACGACAGATCTTGTATTATGCTTAAATATTTTATTATGCAGGTTTATTTCCTTAGATCTCAGATTTATTATTACTAGCTTATTTCTCAAAGCTATGGAAATAACTGAAATACGAAAATGAAAGAACAAGCAAAAGAACACACCATCCACATAAATGAACACAAGATGTATCCTCGGAAACCTGAAATGAGAGAGAACCCAGCTAGAAGGTGAGGCATATGCTTTTCTCTTTTTTCTTCAGTTATGAAAATGCAAATACAAAGAAAGGGGACACTCACTATGGAGTTGCCTTTGACATTGGGGCCTAAAAACTGCTACAAAATCTTCTTCCTTCTCTGTTATGCTCTCAAATCCCACTCCTAGATGATTTTCTCAACTATGGAACAAGTACAATGCTAAAAGAATGGAACTCCTTCTCCTCCTAGTGACCCAGTATTTAACATAGCCTGTTAGTTGTCTAGTGTTAGGGTTTTTGCATGCCTCAACCCTTAATTAGTGTTAGGGTTTTTGACCTTCTAGAATAATTTTTAAAGTACACATGCGGCTGGCCCCACACATGAGTAATGGGGGCTGACATAGCATCCACTTGGTACCATGGTGGTCAACAAGATAGGTCAACTTGCGGGTGACATAACTTCCGCATACAAACTCCAATTGAGGTAATTTTTGCACCGTTGGAAAGGTCTTCATGTGCAGAACAACGTCAAGGGGTTGGAAGCTATGATTATAAAGTTTTGACCCCCAAAAGTGTTGTTTGATGCCTCAAAATGGATCTAGAAGGTTTCGGACCCCAAATCTCCTAAGTGAGACCTGCCACTAAAATGGGCCTTGCAAGCTATTTCCTCCAATTTTTCCACCCAAAAGGTACCAAGATAGATGACAAATTATATAATGATCCATTCTGGATCAAAATGTTGTGCTATTTTTAGCGAGTTTCTAGTTCAAGGTCCCAAAAATCTATTTTTAACAAGTTTCCAATTTAGTGTTCGAGATCTATTTTGGTAGTGTTTCCCATGCATCAAATTAACATTCAGATTTTGGGGATGCAAGGGTGGATAAGGACAATCAGATGGGCATGTTTAGATTCTTGATTTTGGTGTTTTAAGTAGTTTTACTTTTAGAAACTTGATTTTTTTCAACCGCATATGACATTTTTGGAGACCCAATATTAAGTTCTTCAAATGGGTAATTTCATAATTTCAAGATTCACAATCTTAAAAAATTTCCATTTTTGAAATTATATCTTTCTTGAAATCTGAAAATGGATTTGAATAACCATTGGAAAAGCATAGGGTTCTATTTTTATGAAATTCCGACATGTTTTAGGTCTCTGTCAAAGTTGGTCAAAGATAGTCCAACCCAATGTCTAAAAGTAGAAATTTTCAATTCTTAGAGATGATCACATTTCAGAGACTCAATATCAGGTATAGTATGGGGGTGACATCTAGTGACCATTGAAGACATGACAACTATGGTGGCTGAAAGAAGAGCCCCCCTAAAAGTAACTTTACATCGATGCTTCCACAAAAAGCCAATAACAATTATGTATTGAATGCCACAGGAATCTAATGTTGTTCCAAACCATCTAAGTGTCGCCTAGAAGAGGACCTTTCCATTAAAAGGTTGGCAGTAAAGAAAAAGTGGAATTCAGCCTGAAACCACGTCCAGAGCACTTTTGCAACATAACATCTCCAAAAAAAACATGCGCACCTGTTTCGTCCTTGCCACACATAGCACAAGCAACATCTGTCGGACCTTCTTTATGGAGCCTACTATTTATAGTCAAATTGCTTAGCTAACTTGTTGTTCATGTATTTTCCTTTTTTATTATTTCATAGATTTGGGTGCAGTGTGCTTTTTCTTGCAACACCTTTTCCTTGAGTTAAATCTTTCTGGTTTTCCATTTTCCAACTGCCATGGGTTTTTTACAACTTTAAAATGAGGAACATTGACTTATAGAATATTAATGTGTTATTGATAATCTTTAACATATCATGTTGAATTTGTTTCAGGATCTAGATGACTTCGTTGAGGCTGCTCTTCAGTTTTACGGTGAAAAACAACTTCTAGATAATCACCCTATTCCCGAAGCTTTAGAGAAGGACAAAGACACTCGACTTGTAGCATCACCTCTAAAGTTTCCTGGAAAGCTGGCAACAGATCTTACTAATCGTCGGTTGTTTATCTCAGACAGCAATAACCATCGAATTGTCCGTGCACTGGGTTCTCTTGACCGTTTATTATGGATAAATTTTAAGTGCTTTGTTTCCCATTTTTGTGTTTTCAAGGTTTTTTTTGGATCATAGAAAATGATTCATAAGCATGTCTTCGTTTGAATTTTGGTAGGGTGCTTAGAATGACCATTGTTTGAGTAAAATTCAAATTTCAAATCAATTTTAGAATGACCATTATTTTATTTGAGTAAAATTCAAATTTCAAATCAATTTTAGACACAGAAAAAAAGGGAAGAAAATTAGTACGTTTGGTTTTTCTGTGAAAAATATAATGGTTTGTCGGAATACCAAATCAATAGAAAGAGTGACATATTTGTTTGATGGTAACTGAAGGTGGTGACTGATCTTGAGGGAAACTTTATCATGCAAATTGGAGGTAGCGGAGAAGTTCTAAGGGATGGTACATTTGAGTATGCCACCTTCAACCGCCCTCAAGTAAGCAAGTTATGAAATTTGTCCTCATTTCTGTTTTTGTATGAAATGGATTAGGATGCCTAAGCATTATCTCTGAAGTAAAGTAACATGATTCAATTGTTTGAGTAATGTTTGTATTTTTTCTAGTTTGATATTTTTCTCTCTTTTTTTCANCAGTATAGGAAAGTCTGTTCTGAAGCTAACTAAGCTAGTAACTAAAGAGCTACAGCTCTGATAAACAGTAAAAGAAAAGGAGTTGGAGACCATAGGAAACATCAGAACCTATTTGTCGGAGTCCTCGCACCCTTCCTTAGCTTTGCCTCCATTGACAGGGATGACATAGGGCTGAGCACAGGTGGGGCATTGGCACCGAGGAGTGACCCTGGAGTAGGTTGCGTAGAGCATGTCTAAGCGTTGGCTGACGCGAACGGCTCTGAAAATTTGATCCTCCACCAAGCTGCGCACTTCAAAGATCAAGTTCAGGTGCTCTAGATGTAGGAACGGTGGCGATGGTGGTGATTTTGTTTCAACCTCCGTTTCCGTGTGGCCCGACACCTTCCTCTGCAATTGCGGGTCGATTGTGCATTCCGGCAGCTCCTCCTCCACTGGGCAGGTGTCGAATTCTACGCTCGAAGTGTCGCTGGGGGCTCGAGTCTCGTTCAAATTGGGTGCTGGTGCCGCTTGTCCAAAGCTCGCCGGAGGATCCCAATTATCCGGGACGATAAACAGTTGGCTCTCAGAGAAGTCCGGTGGAAGCTCTAAGGACAGGGCTTCTTTGACATAGGTTCGAGGGGGCGAACTTGCTGCTGTGGCGTCACCTCGACGTTTTCTTTTGGCCAAGAGCAGAGCTCTTTCAAATCTCTTGTGCCTCTTCTTTCTTGCATCCGCCGCGTACCAGCCGACTCCTTTACGGGGTCTTCCCCTTGCCCGTGTCATGGTGAGAGCGAGGGCAAGTGCCAGGATGCCTCCGGCGCGGCAGTTCTTGCTATGCTCAACAAACTTCAAATGCATTTTGAGAGGTCCGGTTAAACGGATAATGACATAAACCATGGTTGCCACCATTAACGCCGAGAGCTTAATGCTCTGGCTGGCCGGCCCTTGCTCACGCGTGAGAAGCTCCATCAATAACCGGTGGTCGACGGAGGTGAAAGCCTTCATAAATGGTTGTAGCTGGAGGTGAGAGCCACCATAAATGACCTCTCCCTTTACGCCTCCACGTGCCCATTCTTTCCACTTGGCACCCCATCCGAGGGATATATTTTTTTTATTTTAACTATTAAAGAAATATTTTATAATTTTAATTATTATAATTGATTTTCTTTAATATCATAATAACATATATTTTTTATTTTAACTATTAAAAACATACATAGAATAACCAAATCACTTTTTGTTTTTATTTTTTTAAGTTATTTACAAATTATACATTATTATAAGTTTCAAATATTTTGTAATTACTATAACTTTTTCTTTAGACTATACAATTATTATATTAAAACATTTGAAAATACAAATATAAACAAAAATATTTTGTAATTACTATAACTTTTTCTTTAAACTATACAATTAATATATTAAAACATTTGAAAATACAAATATAAACAACTTTGTTTATTATATTAAAACATTTGAAAATACAAATATAAACAAAAATATTTTGTAATTACTATAACTTTTTATTTAGACTATACAATTAATATATTAAAACATTTGAAAATACAAATATAAACAACTTTGTTGTTATTTTCACTTGTTATAATACAAATGAAAATATACCATATAACTTCTCAAAACATTAATAATTAATGAATTACACAAAAATACCTTAAATGAAATGCATGATAACTGATTTGATTTTATCAGTTTCTTAAAAATTGTGCTCTTTGTTGTTATTTTGACTTGTTATAATAAAAATGAAAATATACCATATAACTTCTCAAAACATTAATATTTAATGAATTGCACAGAAATACCTTAAATGAAATGCATTATAACTGATATGATTTTATCAGTTTCTTAAAAATTGTGCCTTTCTCTTTGCAGTGACCACATGTATGTGGGCTATTCTTCATCGTCTTCTCCATTGAGATAGATCTCACATATGTGGGCTATTCTTCATTCGTCATCGTCTTCTCCATCGAGATAAATCTCACATGATCTTCATGATAGCCAACTCACAACAACAAACCCCGTTTTCTCATTCTCCGTTTCTAGCGATGCGAGAGACACGGTGGTTCACTCCCAGCTGAACTCAGCCAACGATTTTGTCCTTGAAAGCACTGCGTATCTGTCTTTCCAACGATGAATGGATTGTTGGGCCCTACCAAATCATTGTGTTAATACTGCCAGCAGCAATATTTGGTGGGGAACCTGTGTGTTGCAATCTCTATTGTGGCGTCTATCCACCTGGATCCCTAGAAGAGGTAAGCAAGAGCAGCACCAGCTCTAATTGAATCTAAATTTCTTTCCGAAGCTTTGGAGTATCACAACAGTCAACTTTCCGTCATTTTCAGGTCTCTTTGCAACTCTAATTGCCGCTGCAGTTGCAACACCTGACAATAAACCTTCCTTTAATGCTAGCTTCTCGGCTATGCCAACAAGTTCATTACTTGAAATGTTGTATGCAGATTTGAGAGTTCTGAGATTTTTTTTAAGTTGCAAAATCTGAAGAACGTTGTTGTGGGGTGATTTTTGTGTGGGTGTCGCTGAATAGATTGTTGTGTATACTACTGCCTCTTTGATGATACACTTCACAATTTTCTAAGAAGGCTGATAGGCAGACCAATATGGCTATTGTGTGAGGCT
>SNQJ01S0057450.1:31812-51205 GCA_010110895.2 Picea sitchensis
GTTGTGGGGTGATTTTTGTGTGGGTGTCGCTGAATAGATTGTTGTGTATACTACTGCCTCTTTGATGATACACTTCACAATTTTCTAAGAAGGCTGATAGGCAGACCAATATGGCTATTGTGTGAGGCTGTTGGTATGAATTTCTAAGGGTCGAGGCTGCAATCTGAGTTTGAACTGTTACAAGAAATCTGCACTTCGAAATCAGATCCGCTTTGAGGGTGATCTATTCAATGCGCTTTGCAGAGACCTTGAAACACCTATGCTTGTTGAAAAACGGTGGTGTTCTAGATATTATATGTATAATGCAATAAAACTACTTCACAATATATAAAATAAAGAACTTACATCTTAAAACCATACAAAGTAAGGAGATCTTTTCAAATAATGTCACACTTTCATCTCTTCATCAAAGGCTCTTCAATGGCATGCAAAGTATATTTTAATGGCATACAAGATATATATCAAAATGATTTCAATGGATTTAATAAGGAGCATAAGGATTTATATGCCCTTGCTTTCTTGAGAAGCAAGATATGCTTGAACTTTGTATGTAGATTTACCATGCTGAAAATAGTTCATGGATCACTAACATGGTCTTAAACCTTTCATGGATCACTACTATCGATTTATTAAACCCTTAAGACTTAAGAGCTTTGATACCATATTAAGAAATAGAGCAAGCAAGACAAACTTAGAGGAAAAGGCTTTAGGCTATATTCAACACTTGTATTTATCCAATGATATCAATATATAGTACATGTATCTGACCACCTTTAGATCTAGATCTCACTGACAACTCATTAGTGGATAATGACAACACCTCATTAGTAGATAAGTGGATAATGACAACACCTCATTAGTAGATAAGGATGACAATTCATAAGTAGGTTGTCTCAGACTTTGTGATTGTCTAGGGACTCACATTTTAACAACTATCCCCTAAATGAAGCCAATGTTAACACCAATTTTTCCTTTACAAATCTAGGTGTTACATTCCAGTGTGTGTTCATGGATATTATTCGAGGTGAGCTCAACATTACAGAGTTCATCATTTGGCATCAACAGTTCGTGAATGTTATATGAGATGGACTAAATATTATAGAGTTCATCATTCGACATCGACAGTTGGTGAGCACCTTAGCCATTTCCGAACCTTGTTGTTGAGCTTTGTTCCAACAAAACCTTGTTCTAGAGTTGCAATGTATGAGTTTCAGAGATAATTTTGAGATCAATGTTCTAAGGGGCAACACATGTGATCTGTAAACTACCGTGGATATTCCACTAGAATAGTTCATCACAACAGATCTTATATTATGCTTAAATATTTTATTATGCAGGTTTATTCCCTTAGACCTCAGATTTATTATTACTAGCTTATTTCTCAAAGCTATGGAAATAACTGAAATACGAAAATGAAAGAACAAGCAAAAGAACACATCATTCACATAAATGAACACAAGATGTATCCTCGGAAACCTGAAATGAGAGAGAACCTAGCTAGAAGGTGAGGCATATGCTTTGCTTTTTTTTCTTCAGTTATGAAAATGCAAATACAAAGAAAGGGGACACTCACTATGGAGTTGCCTTTGACATTGGGGCCTAAAAAATGCTACAAAATCTTCTGCCTCCTCTGTTATGCTCTCAAATCCCACTCCTAGATGATTTTCTCAACTATGGAACAAGTACAATGCTAAAAGAATGGAACTCCTTCTCCTCCTAGTGGCCCAGTATTTAACATAGCCTGTTAGTTGTCTAGGGTTAGGGGTTTTGCATGCCTCAACCCTTAATTAGTGTTAAGGTTTTTGACCTTCTAGAATAATTTTTAAAGTCCACATGTGCCTGGCCCCACACATGAGTAATGGGGGCTGACATAGCATCCACTTGGTACCATGGTGGTCAACAAGATAGGTCAACTTGCGGGTGACATAACTTCCGCATACAAACTCCAATTGAGGTAATTTTTGCACCGTTGGAAAGGTCTTCATGTGCAGAACAACGTCAAGGGGTTGGAAGCTATGATTATAAAGTTTTGACCCCCAAAAGTGTTGTTTGATGCCTCAAAATGGATCTAGAAGGTTTCGGACCCCAAATCTCCTAAGTGAGACCTGCCACTAAAATGGGCCTTGCAAGCTATTTCCTCCAATTTTTCCACCCAAAAGGTACCAAGATAGATGACAAATTATATAATGATCCATTCTGGATCAAAATGTTGTGCTATTTTTAGCGAGTTTCTAGTTCAAGGTCCCAAAAATCTATTTTTAACAAGTTTCCAATTTAGTGTTCGAGATCTATTTTGGTAGTGTTTCCCATGCATCAAATTAACATTCAGATTTTGGGGATGCAAGGGTGGATAAGGACAATCAGATGGGCATGTTTAGATTCTTGATTTTGGTGTTTTAAGTAGTTTTACTTTTAGAAACTTGATTTTTTTCAACCGCATATGACATTTTTGGAGACCCAATATTAAGTTCTTCAAATGGGTAATTTCATAATTTCAAGATTCACAATCTTAAAAAATTTCCATTTTTGAAATTATATCTTTCTTGAAATCTGAAAATGGATTTGAATAACCATTGGAAAAGCATAGGGTTCTATTTTTATGAAATTCCGACATGTTTTAGGTCTCTGTCAAAGTTGGTCAAAGATAGTCCAACCCAATGTCTAAAAGTAGAAATTTTCAATTCTTAGAGATGATCACATTTCAGAGACTCAATATCAGGTATAGTATGGGGGTGACATCTAGTGACCATTGAAGACATGACAACTATGGTGGCTGAAAGAAGAGCCCCCCTAAAAGTAACTTTACATCGATGCTTCCACAAAAAGCCAATAACAATTATGTATTGAATGCCACAGGAATCTAATGTTGTTCCAAACCATCTAAGTGTCGCCTAGAAGAGGACCTTTCCATTAAAAGGTTGGCAGTAAAGAAAAAGTGGAATTCAGCCTGAAACCACGTCCAGAGCACTTTTGCAACATAACATCTCCAAAAAAAACATGCGCACCTGTTTCGTCCTTGCCACACATAGCACAAGCAACATCTGTCGGACCTTCTTTATGGAGCCTACTATTTATAGTCAAATTGCTTAGCTAACTTGTTGTTCATGTATTTTCCTTTTTTATTATTTCATAGATTTGGGTGCAGTGTGCTTTTTCTTGCAACACCTTTTCCTTGAGTTAAATCTTTCTGGTTTTCCATTTTCCAACTGCCATGGGTTTTTTACAACTTTAAAATGAGGAACATTGACTTATAGAATATTAATGTGTTATTGATAATCTTTAACATATCATGTTGAATTTGTTTCAGGATCTAGATGACTTCGTTGAGGCTGCTCTTCAGTTTTACGGTGAAAAACAACTTCTAGATAATCACCCTATTCCCGAAGCTTTAGAGAAGGACAAAGACACTCGACTTGTAGCATCACCTCTAAAGTTTCCTGGAAAGCTGGCAACAGATCTTACTAATCGTCGGTTGTTTATCTCAGACAGCAATAACCATCGAATTGTCCGTGCACTGGGTTCTCTTGACCGTTTATTATGGATAAATTTTAAGTGCTTTGTTTCCCATTTTTGTGTTTTCAAGGTTTTTTTTGGATCATAGAAAATGATTCATAAGCATGTCTTCGTTTGAATTTTGGTAGGGTGCTTAGAATGACCATTGTTTGAGTAAAATTCAAATTTCAAATCAATTTTAGAATGACCATTATTTTATTTGAGTAAAATTCAAATTTCAAATCAATTTTAGACACAGAAAAAAAGGGAAGAAAATTAGTACGTTTGGTTTTTCTGTGAAAAATATAATGGTTTGTCGGAATACCAAATCAATAGAAAGAGTGACATATTTGTTTGATGGTAACTGAAGGTGGTGACTGATCTTGAGGGAAACTTTATCATGCAAATTGGAGGTAGCGGAGAAGTTCTAAGGGATGGTACATTTGAGTATGCCACCTTCAACCGCCCTCAAGTAAGCAAGTTATGAAATTTGTCCTCATTTCTGTTTTTGTATGAAATGGATTAGGATGCCTAAGCATTATCTCTGAAGTAAAGTAACATGATTCAATTGTTTGAGTAATGTTTGTATTTTTTCTAGTTTGATATTTTTCTCTCTTTTTTTCAAAGTACATGCGTGCATCTCTCACTATACATGTATATCTTTATATTAAAATGCATATAACTTTTCTTGATTTATTTATGTATACCCAGACACATGCCAACATACTTACATATGTCTATGCTTGTGGTTGTGTGCATGCATGTTTACAAACATGGCATGTTCATAAATACACCGCTTGTTTCATTATATGGGGAGCGTATTATCCAGAGCCCTTTGTTATGTTGTTTGGTATCGAATCAATTCCTCGTTACCTTGAGATAAACGGATACGTTCTAAGTTTGAAATAGTAATAAAACATAAAAATAAGTTTGAAACAGTTTCTTTGTATTTGCAGGGATTAGCGTACAATCCAAAGAAAAATGTGTTGTATGTTGCAGACACTGAAAACCATGCTTTGAGGTACTTATATCTTCATCTACACTTAACTATGATTTGTTACGAGATAAATCTTTATTTGCCAAAGATTGGTGGTATAATATGGCCTGTCAAAAGTAGCATCCTTTGTCAATATATGCCATATTTTCATATTCTACTCATTTGGGTAACAGCTATAAGGATTTTTTCTCTCAAACTTAAAAAATAAGAATGAGGAGTTCAATTCAAATAAAGAGGATATAACTTATTTAGTTTTATTTTGATTCTTTGCAAACTTTATTATAGTAAGGTTGGAAGATGTCATCACATTTGTTTCAGTCTTCATTAGCAAAATTTGTTATGAACAAGTGAGAAAATACGAAAGTGTAGCATATAATCGACAGGACTCGCATATGATTTCACTCTCACAGGCAAAAATTAACTTTCAATGTTTTTTTTTTTTCCAAGGAAAAATAATTTATTATCATCATTGTGAACAAAATTACATTTTGTAGATACACTTCCAGAGTGTATTCTCATCATCTGTATTTCTATGGATCTGCTTCATAGCTTGTTGAAGTCCTTCCTGTTATATTTGTTGTATTATCAAATGCAAAAGTTTTATAAAATTTCACAAAGTATTTTGCTGTATATGGTTGTCCATGTTAAATTTGGTAGCATCAATGATCATTCTGTGAAGCCATATGGGCCACCTTGAGGCTAGCTCAGGAGATTTGGAGAATCAACCAGGTTTGTGAGGTATTGTAGTGGAGGAGCATTACAACCTCTGTGAGCATAGGCGATCTAATGCAAAAGTCATGGAGAGCGTACAACCTCTGTGAGCATATGAAGCCAGTTGAGTGCAAAAGCTTAGGGGGAACATACAACCTCGTGAGAATAGTCAGCCTTGTGAGCCATGAGCAAAGTCAAGGCATCTACTTAAAACTTAGGTTAAATATAAAATTCCTATGAGCGAGAAACAAACGATATTCCTAATATTGCAAATGATATAAATGTATTGATCTAGTGCATTGACATGTAACATTATCCACCATGAAGAGAATTTCGAATTGCCTTGTAAAAGAGTCGAGTTTGAAGTCTCAAGTCTGGTCCTACTATTTTAGAACTAGAATTAATACTGTTAGGAGTTGTAACTGAAGTCTTAAGTTTAGTTCTGTTTTAGAACTAAAGTGTAATAGTGAGACTGAAGTCTTAAGTCTTGTCCTATTTTCGAACTAAAGTATAATGCTGAGTTGAAACTGAGTCTTAGTCTAGTTCTATTTTCGAACTAAAGTGTAATGTTGAGTTGTGACTGAAGTCTCAAGTCTGGACTATTTTCGGGTAACTAAAAGTATACCAGTCTCAAGTCAGTTCTAAGTTCAAACTAAAGTTGTGCTGAGTTGTAACTGAAGTCTCAAGTCTAGTTCTGTTCTGAACTAGAGTATGCCTGTCTCAAGTCTAGTTCTAAGTTTGAACTAAATGTGAAGCTGAGTTATGATTAAAGCATGCAAACAAGTTGTTATTTTGAGCCTCTCCTCTTCTCATCTTCAGCCTATAAGCAAAGGTCGACCCCACTCTTCAACACAGTTTGATATGCAGGTGAAGGGTGAAGAAATAGAAGCACATATCTCAGTGATAAAGAGGCAACATACCAAGAAGCATATTAGTGTTGTATATCAACAATACAGGCTGCATATCAGAGGCGTATACAACACTGATATGTTGTTATCAAAAATAAACAACATATCAAGGTGTATTTCAGCAAAGGCCTCTTAGGTCTTTGTTAGGTCAAGTCATCTTGGCAAGCTCTTTTGAAAGAACATTCATGGTGGATATTTGTAAGTGATCTTACATTATTAATGCAATAAAGAAGAATATCGTTTGCTGCGGTTTCTCCTTGTACAGGGTTTCCCAGGGTATATTTGTTGTTGACATGCATGTTTACTTATCTACCTGGTGTGCTATTAGGTTATGACTTGGCGAGTATGGTTGAAGTGTAATTAGCTGAAATCAAGCCTACTAAGATTAGCTTCTCATACTAAAGGAGGAAGGAAGGGTCTTACTTCGGAAAAGAAACTCATCAACATAAGGAGTCTCACTCCACAAACAAATTCATCCATAAAGATCTCCTCCGGGAGATTCTAGAAGTTTCAAAAAAGGTCAAAGAGAGAAAAAGATTTATCATCCTACCAATGTTACCATTGTGACAAGATGGGACATATTGTAGAATTGTCCGACTAGAAGAAAGAATACAGAAAGAAGAGAAACAAAAGGTGCCATGCCCATACAATTGAAGATAAAGAGCCGCACCAAGATGATAAAAGAACATATTGAAAACTATGTCTTAATCTTTGCCCTCTTAGGATAAGTGTCACTTGGTGAGGACACTTGGCTCATAGATAGTGGTGTTTCCTAGCTTTGCATAGCCAGTGAAAGACATTCTTTCTTGCCTTATAGAAAAGAACTTTCCTCAGAAATTTAAACTTGGAGATGATTACCAGTGCTCTATCAAAGGAGTGGGGGAGTCCAATTACAAACTTGATTGAGGGACTAATGAAGAAGATGAAGGATGTACTATATGTACCAAGTTTGACAAATAACACTTTCTATCTCAACTTTAGATAGGAAAGGCTTCATAGTTGCTTTCATAGATGGAGAAGTTCTTATGTAGGCCCCAAAAGGAAAAACCATAGAAAGCAATTGTTATTCAAAAGAAGGTGAAGCTTGTATGGCTAAAGGTCACTCGAAGTGACCTTGACTCATTCCATTAAGAATTCATGTGAACTTTGGCATAGAGGCTAGCTCACGTCAACTACAAAGGCATTACCATATGTAAGCAAGAAAGTCACAGGTCTAGCATAGCTCAAGGTTGACCATGAATGCGTATTCAATGGATGTGCACAAGAGAAGAAAATCAAGAACCCATTTCGAGAGCGAGACAATAAAGCAGAAGGTTTCTAGAGCTCATTCACTTTCGAGAGAGATGTATGTCTCCCTATGCCATAAACCTCCATCAGTGGTATGCATACTATGTGTCTTTTATTGATGACTATTCTCCAAAAACACAGGTTTTATTTTTTGAAATCAAAGGTAGTATTCAATAAATTCAAAGGAATTCAAAGCCTTGATGAAGAATCTCTACGAAAGAAAGATCAAGATACTTAGGTCGGATAATGGAGGAGAATACACCTCAAAAGAGTTTGTAAACTTTTACTGTAAGATTTAGAGATTAAGAGGGAGCTCACCACTCATACGATCCTCAACAAAATGGTGTAGCGAGAAAGAAAAAAGAAACAGGGAACTATAATGGAAGCAATGGAGACTATGATCCATGATCAAGATCTTCCAATGCACTTATGAGATGAAGCAACAAGAACTGATGTATGTATAGCAGTTATCCCATAGTGCACTTGGAGTTCAAAACTCAGAAGAGATGTTCTCAGAAAAGAAACTGAAAGTAGAATCATCTCAAAAATATTTGGCATCGATGTTATACATTTCTAAAGAGAATAGAACCAAGATGGATCCTTGAGGAAGAAGAATATTTGTTGGATCTTGTAAGGTCTCCAAGGCCTTGGAGAATTTATATACGGGTTACCATCATATTGAGATCAAAAAAAATATGTAACCTTTGATCAAGATACAACACTGAAGAAATCAAGAAGATACCAGCTCGAAGAAGTATATGAAGAAGAACTTGTAGCTGCCAGAGCTGTAGAACCTGTGAAGGAAGTTACAACTACCCCTGATGATGAGATTCCAAAAGATCATGATATAATAGAATCTCAGAACCTCCCCGGTCTTGTGATGCCCCACAGAAAGCCAGCACAGGCAAGGGAACTATTCAATATGGAGAGAAGTATGGGTGCCCCAGAGAACCATGGACAAAGGTCGAAATCCCAATCCATTCTCCAATTACATGGCTTTGATGTGATCTCATTGAAAAGGAACCCACTTGCTTTGGAGAAGCCATTCAGAGGGAAGAATGGGAAGATGCCATGACAAAGAAATATAATCATTATAAAGAATGATGTATGGGAGATGGTTCTCGGACAGGCAAGGATTGTGGTATCTTCCAAATGGCTGTACAAGATAAAACATGTTGTTGATGGAAGTGATGAGAAATACAAAACGATTTGTTTCTCGTGGCTTCTCTCCAAAGGAAGGCATTGACTATGAAGAGCGTTTTCTCTGTGTCGATGCACTTCAATCCAACCATCACCGAAAGCCCTCACCGGTTAAGATGGAATGGAAGTTACGCAAGTAGTGGTGAAAACAAATTTACAACAAATGGTGTCATAGAGAGGAAGTGTATATAGGAGCAACCTCAAGGGTTTGAAGTTGAAGACATAAAGACTCATGTATCTTGATTGAAGAAGGCTTTGTATGGATTGACACAAGCTCTGAGAGCTTGGTATGGAATAGTGGCGGTTCACTGACGAACTTGGAAGCTACCAGAGTAAAGGCGACTCAACCTTTAATTCAAGGTTATGAATGATGAAGCACATTATATTGTTGTTATATGTGATATTTATTTCTAATTGGAAAACTCATCCTTGATTGTGAAAAGCTCGTTAAATTTGAGATGAAAGAATGACGCTAGCGATATTGTGGTAGTTGCGGGGGGTGTTTACCTCCGCGTGTAAACCTAACAAAGAATAGAATATTCCAAGAAGCAATAAGAAACCTAATTGATTGGTTAATAACCTAATACAAATTATAAACAAAGGGAATGACTTGTATTAGGTTATTAATATCGAAGAGAAGAAGTCGACTAAAAGAAATAATATAAACTAAAGAGTTAGTACCTAGAATGAGAAGTCGATCAAGCGGGTCTTCAGTTGAAATGTCATCTGGGAGGCCGATCTTCATTTTGGCGGGATTCTCGAGCTGCGAAGCAACACTTATCGCATTGCGGAGTTAATCGACTTAATGCGCCAATTACGGAAGTGGTTGTTGCAACTGCTGCAGCTAGTAGAATTCGGTTTTGGCTTGGACTCTGTATTTGTTATGGTTTAGACTCTCTAATCAGCTCTTGTTACTCTTGTAGTGCATTTATCCTTGGAAAAGTTGCACCACCCTTTTTGGATATCTAGCCTAGGGTTTTGCTTCAAAATGATTCTCTGTCAAGTTTAAAGTGCTTTCGAGTGGCTTCGACCTATGGTTGGTGACAATAGTGATATTGTCATGGTTAAGCGAGCATCCATTATATTCTAACAAGCCTAATGCTATTTCTTAGGTCTTGAGAAATTAAATGAGCCTAGAGAAGATTTTCCTTAACAAAGGGAAGTATGCGGTTGAAATCTTGAAAAGTTTTAATATGTTGAATTAACCAATCCATGAACACACCCATGGAAACTAAGTTGAAGCTCTGGTTGACAGTTCATGAGTTGGTTGATGCTCTGTTGTGAGACAAATCATTGCATCGTTGATGTATCGGCGAACACCGGGCTAGATATATGTTTTGTTGTGAACACTTGAAGTCAGTATATGGTTGAACCCGGAACGTATTTCACTGGTTCTTGCCAAAACGTAATGTGATGAGGTACCTTAAGGGTACATTAGATTTTTGTCTCAGTTATATTGGAGATCATGACTTCAGACTAGTTGGTTACACCGATTCATATTGAGTTGGAGGTGCTTCTGATAAAAAGAGCACCTCGGGATGTTGTTTGAGTCCTAGAATTCGTGATGATCTCATGGCAGTAGGAAGCAATCAAGTATTGCTCTTAGCATGACAAAGCATAATACATTGTTGCGTGTTATACCAATTGTGAAGCCATATGGCCGAGGAAATTGTTGACATGTGTTTTTGATTTGGAGATGGAAGCAACCTTGACTCTATGTGATAGCGAGGGATTGCATAAAATGGCCGAGAGAACCCCGTGTTCCATGGCAAGTCAAAACACATAGAAATCCGATATCGTTACATTAAAACGACATAGTGCGGAGAACCATAAAACTCCAATATGTTGGCATATATGAGGAGGTTGCAGATGTGTTTACCAATCCTATGTCTCGTGTAAAGTTTAACTGCTGAGACAAGCTTATTATGATGCGAAGAGTTACTCCCTCGAAGGGGGTAGTGTTGATATTGGCCTTCGTGTTGAATATTTTTGGCTTAGTGTTGATGTTGTTGAGATGCCGACTTTGTGTTGAAGATTTCCCGTTAAATTGTTGATGTTGTTCATGATGCCGACTTAGATCTGAAAGATTTCCCGGCTTATGTTGAGAAGATTTCAGCTTAGGTGTTGATGTTGTTTGTGATGCCAACCGTGTTGATGTTGTTGAGATGCCAGTTTTGTGTTGAATATTTCTAGCTTGGTGTTGATGTTGTTTATTGATGCCGACTTCGTCTTTGAAGATTTCCGGCAATGTTGATGTTGATGAGATGGCAACCGTGGTGAAGATTTCGAGCAATGTTGTTGTTGGTCTCTAGCCTTCATGTTGTGATAATGTTGTTGTTGATGTTGTCGGTATAGCATTGTTATTGATGATGATGATGTATTAGTGTTATACTAATCCATGTTGATGCGGATGATGATGATGCCATTCCAACTCGCTGCGTGGAGATGATATTGATGATGAGGAAAAACTACGATGATTTATAGATATGCCATTCAATGTTCGAAGATGCTGTTGATGTTTCTTTCTCTCTCTTGATGATGTTGTAAGTCCTTCTTGTTAGGGGAGTGTTGAAATATTATAGCTGCAAAATATTCTATTATTATTGAATTATTATTCATCACGATCAATCCCCTTTTGTGGATTGATCATGTGAGCTATTATAATAGGACCAAATCCTTTTGTGCGGATTGATTGAGCCTAAATTTAGTATGCAAATTGAGAAGTCAGCCCCCATGCTAATTAAAGTGGTTTAACCACTAAGAAAACAAGTCTAGGCCCTACCGATTGAAAGAGACACCTTTCAGCATGCCTTAACTTGTATAAATAAAGGAAGACAGCGCCTCATTATCTCACTCACTCATTAACTCACCAAGTGCATAAGTTTGGTAGGCTGCGGTTGGGAAGAAGGAGAGAAAGAAAATTGTGCTCCAATGTTGGATATTCTTTAGTGTTTTGGTTTATTGCCTTGGCATTGTAGCTATCTATATTAAGGGAAGTTTTTCGGGTTTTCTGCCCCATGAGGTTTCCCGAGGATAAATGATGCATATCTTGTGATTGTGTTTCTCTCATTGATCTTATCCTATGCTATTGTTGTCTAATAAATTGAAAACCTAATAATAACTTAAACCTAACAATATTAAACCATGATTAGAAATAGTTATATTTTTGCAATAACTTTGTAATTTTCCTTTTAAAGTGTGTGAGAGAGGTTTTTGGAGTGTGCAAAAGGCGTTGGGCCATATGAAATTACAAATAAGAGCATGGAAAATTCCAACAAGTAGAGACACATTATCAGTACCAATTGTTAATATATTGCACAACTCGGATTTTGTCTATTGACATCTATACTTTAATGAGTTGGGTCTAGATAAAGTTGTATTTTGGGACAAGCATATGTTTTCCATTTGACCAATAAGGAATGGTGTTAAAGATACATTATAATGGTCATATGTTAATGTAGTTAAGTTGTATTTTAGTTTAATCAAATAAAGTGACTTAAATTAACAAAATCATATGTTGTGGATGATATAAAGTCATGATTATGATTAAGTTATTCCTTATTGTAATAAGGTGGTTGTACATGATGTACGACATTTGTTACATTATATGTATTCACATTTGCACTTAATATATCAAATACGATCTCTCTCTTCTTTGTGTGCATAATTAAGCTATAGTTATACACAATATTTGACACAAGAAGTAATATAAGAGTATGCATTTATGCACATTAGCAAGAGATTGATGTCAATGATCCCGCATCCACTGGTTCTCAAGGCCTAAAACTATTATGAAAACAGATGGAAACACTTTTCACTCACCATTTCCATTTCAATTAAAATACTCACAATTGGTTTACTAGACAATGGCAAACCAAAACACTCTAACTTCTTAAAAAATTGGTCAACAATCTTTTTCTTCCTACCACACCACATCCCCAACTACATCATCTTAGACAGATTAGGGAAGTAGTTCTGTTAATGGCTATCATCCATAATTGTTCTATCAGTTTTGTCATTGTACCTTACATTGATATCGTTGACTTTGATGTAACAGCTTTGGAAAGTTATGATATCCTACTTGGCACTCCCTACATGCACAATCACAAGGCAATGTATATTGGTTGGCTTCCACAAGACTTGTCCACTTTGCAAAGATAGTAAAGTATGCATGTTTACGTCATCTTCTTTTAATTCCTCTGTCATTTGTAGGAATCACTATCAAGCTCATCAATCTCCATAAGTTTATGACTCTTTGTTCTCACTCTAGTGCTCACCCCTCCCAACTTCCATAAACCTACTCCATATGGTTCATACTGTAGCTAGGAGTGGCAATCTAAACACCAAGTCAAAAATTCAATCCTCATCTAGCTTTGAAGAAGGATTGAATCACTTTGCATAGTAGACACTACATTTGAAAATTTAATGACAATTTTATGAGAATCTTCAAAAATTCTCTAATAATTCCCACATGAAGTTCCATGAAAGCAATAAATATCATTTGCCAAATATGTAAAATGTAAGTAAACTTGTTCACATATTTTACAAAACATAAAAAATTCACATATTTTACGTAACATAAATGTAAAACACATATTATCAAAAAAATTCCATAGTCTTGAACTCTATAAAATATCATTTTATGTTTTTCACAAAAGAAATCCTAATCAAATTTTAATATTCACTTCCCCGAAAACGTCATTGTTTTGTGAAATTTTAGAGTTATTGGAAAACATATAGAATTTAAATAGCTTGATTTTTGTTTAGTTTTAAAAAAACATACTAATTAAAAACAAAAAACAATTTACTTCCTTAATGTTTTTAAAATGGTATATTTGAACATTATCAAACATAAAAATTAAAACTTAATTAATAAAATATATAAAAAACAAAAGTTAAAAATGGGAGCAAGTCCTTTTTACATATTTGATAAAGACTTTGTCTATTTCTTTTTTGTTTTTTTACTAGAGAGACACTCTACAATCCAATATGGGGAAATATTCATGTAACATATAATATTAAAATAATAATTAATAATAAAAAATAATAAAAGTTTATGTCTATTTATGTAGTCTCCATTTAACTCCAAATCTATCAAGAGTCTAGAGGGATGTGATCTCTTGATGTGCAAACTTCAAGAGTCTAGAGGGATGTGATCTCTTGATGTGCAAACTTTTTTTAGAGTGCGAAACTTAAAGAAAGGTTAAAAGTGCACCTAAAGAGATTTGATCCCTCTAGATACTTAAATCTGGAGTTAAATGGATCTACACTGGTCTTATTACTATTTGTTTTTAGTTTTTTTTTTAATGTTAAACCAAATTTTATAAAGTTTTTTTTTCTTTTATTTTTTAATTTATTTATTATTATTTATTTTTAAAATGTATATACTTATAATGAGAAATTCAAAATATTTTATTTTATTTTTTACATTTCTAATGTTAATTTTTAAAAAATATTTTAAAATCTATTCAATTATTAAAATAAAATTTTAAATTTTAATAAATTTAAAACATTTTTTAATATTTTTAAAAACTAAAATTCTTTTAAATATGTCAAATTTAAAATGTTTTAATTTAAAAATTATTTATGTAATAATAAAAGAGTTATAAAAACATATTTTAAAAGTTAACCTGACAAGTTAAAAAAATTAAAAGATTGTTTTTCAAATGATGAAACCTTTTTTCCTTAAATATTTATAACTAATTTTTTTATATTTTAGTTTTAGTTTTTAAATTATTTTTATTATTTTACATTACAAAATATGTTTACCCCACATATATATAATAAGTATGTCAATGAACATCGGCAAATAAAGGTATTGATAATCAAATTCAAAAAAATCACTTAAGCTAATTTTCTATATGATAATAATAACTTAGAGGAAGTCAATTCATACAAATATTTCAAATTCAACCTTCATCACATGCTTAACATGAACTATAGTATTGAGAAAATTATTAATGGAGGGTGAAAAGTCTATTTTGGTCTTGAAAATAACTAAATCAAGAGACTTCTAGTTGTGGGAAAAAAAAACTCCTCTTTGAGACTCTTGTCACTCCTGTCATCTTATATAAAGGAAAAATGTTGGAAACTACATCCAGAGTTGAACCTGAAGAACTATAAGAAGGATGCAAAGAAAAAAAATCTTCTAGCCATGAATTCGATGAATTAGGTTGAAAACAACTCTGATGTGGATGAGAACATTGTCTGCACTGATGTGCAGAAGAAGGTGAATTTGAGTAGCCTTCATCACCAGGAAGAGAAAGAGATGAACAAACTCTTCTGCATCAAGATCCAAGTAAAAGAGACCAAGATATACGTCGTGTTCGACTCTAGTTCATAGGTTAATTTCATAGCAATGGATTTGGTCAACAAGCTTGCATTGGAGGTTCACGATCATCCTAGCCCATATCCATTGGGATGGGTAAACAGGGATGCAGAGATCAAGATAACGAAACAATGCAAGATTAAATTTGTTGTAAGTGTTGATTTGATTGATGAAGTGGAATGGGATGTAGTACCCATTGAAGTATGTGGAGTAGTGTTTGGAAGCCCCTATATGCATATGAGGGATGCAATCTTCATGCGGAGAGCCAACCACTACCAACTAATCAAGGATGGGAAGCCCTACATCATCAACGTGCATAAAGGCAAGTCAAATATCTCACTGGTAAGTGCCAACCAAGACAAGAAGTTGATTAGTTCCAGTAAAAAATATGTTTTACTTTTCTTAAGAGAAAATCAAACTGAGAATGAGTTAATAAGAGTAAATTCATCCATGGAGAGGTGTACTAAAGAGAAGAAACATCAGTTGGAGGAGTTGTTATAGGCATATAGAGGATTGTTCTAGGATCCTAAAAGGATACCACCCTAGAGGGAAGTGGAGCATAAAAAAAAGTGATTTCCAGATTTTCCATTGTCGAATATTGGGCTATATTGACAGTTTGTTTTGTCTAAGAAAATGAAGTGAAGAAACAATTGTAGCATCTATTGGAGCAGGGTGTGATTCGACCAAACATCTCACCTTGTGAGTCACCTATCATAATTGTACCAAAGAAAGATGGGACTTGGCGAATGTGTATCGACTTCAGAGCATTGAACAAGATTATGATGAAAAATCAAAACCCTTTGCCCATGATTGATGATTTATTAGATTAGTTACAACGCGCAAAATACTTCACCAAATTGGATCTCAAATCGAGATGCCACCATATACGTGTAAATGATGAAGACATTTGAAACACTGCCTTCAATACAAGGAAATGTTTGTATGAATGGTTGGTCATGCCATTTGGTTTATGTAATGCACCAACTACATTTATGAGACTAATGAATGATGTATCACGCCCATATCTAGATTCATTTGTTATATTCTATTTGGATGATATGTTGGTTTATAGTGTTACCTTGGAGGAGCACATTTCACATCTCATGCAGGTGTTAGAGAGTTTGAAGAATCACCCACTACTGACTAACTTCAAGAAATGTGAGTTTGCTCAATAGTCTTTGGTGTATTTGGGGTATGTGATCGGTGGAGGGGAGCTCAAGATAGATCCTGCAAAGATGGGGGCCATTATGAAATGGTCAGTTCCTACAAATGTCACTAAAGTTAGGAGTTTTGTTGGGGCAACATAGTACTTGTGGAAGTTCATAGCTTCATATTCAGTGGTAGTTGCACCACTCTACACCATAATAGCGAGTGGTAAGAGTTTCCACTGGGGGAAGAATCAACAGAAGGATTTCGATGAGCTGGAAAAAAATATTAGTCAAGCACCAATTCTCGCATTTCTAACTTGCAAAAGTCTTTTAAAGTGGAGATAGATGCAAGTGGGTATGTCATGGAAACAATTTTGCTGCAAGGAGGAAGGACTGTATGCTATCATTCTGAAATATTTCATGGGTCAGTTCTCAACTACCCTACCTATGACAAGGAACTCTATGTGTTGGTTCAAGCTGTCAAGAAGTGGAAGCACTATATGATGAGCAAGGAGACCATCATCCACATAGATCACTAGCCACTACAGTATTTATATGCCCATAGTAAGTTACATCAAACCAGACATTACAAATGGATGGGGTTTTTACAACAATTTCATGTGGTCATTGTTGTCGTCCTTATACACACTTGCAAACGTGAGCTAAGTCTGACTCACTTAGTGTGTCCTTGGAGGCACGATGCCTAGGTTCATAGCCTACACTGTCACTTTGACTGAAAATAGTCTAGGCTTACTCCTAGGGAAGCCAAAGGGGATAGACCTTAGTTACTAGATGTATTAAAGTTAAGTTCTATGAGTTAGTTTTAATTTCTTAAGGTTAGAGGGGATTCTAATCCTAAGATGCACAAGCAACAAATGCAGGATGTAAGGGTTAGTATGTAAATCAAGCCTTTTCCTAGGGCAACTAAGACTAGTGCCTAAAATTGGGCAAGGGGTCAACTAAGTTTAAGGGTTGTTCGTTACAAGTAGATTACAAGATGTTTACAAAAATACAAAAGAATAGATTGAACCAATAAATACTAGATACAGTTATTCACAAGAAAAATGCTAAGATACAAATGATACAAAGAGCAAGCTAACCCCGTTTTATCTTTATGTGTGGAGGATATCAAAGGATTAAAGCATCACTATCATCAAGGCATCAAAATCATCATCATCAATACATCAAAAGAAGATTTAGATCTTTTAAGCACAAGTATTATTAAGATTGATGAAGCTTATCCACACTCTTAGTTATTCAACCCACAAGGTGTTTATTAGATTTAGTCCAAGGTTTAGTTATTAAGATTTCTTAAGAGTTATCAAATTTTATTAAGCTTTCACCAAAGCCTCCTCCTCCTATTGCCAAATAACTGTTGGATGCTCAATAAGTGTTACCACCCTAGCTTCACAGGTCAGCCCAAAACAAGAGTACTTCCCAGAGAGAACACATCTTGTGCACCGTGAGACAATCCCTTGCCTACACCCTTTGTTGTTTTCTTCAAACCTTGTTTTAGATGGTGAAGATGGTGGTCTAAGGTACCCTAGAAAGTCTATTAAGTATATATATGGATTAAGTAGACTTTTAGGTGATTTTTAGAGTGTTTTGAAGATTTTAAGACACTTTTAAAGTGTGATTTAGTGATATGGCCGAAACTTTTATGAGCTTAAAAATGTGTTGCTTCAAGCTTATGCAATTAAGAGTGTGAACACATGTAAAGCAAATAAAGATGGCTGAAAAAGATTTAAGTTATCAAATGCACTTATGAGCTTGTTATTAAAGAAAAATCACATTAGCAAGGACAACTTGCCTTCAAGATATGGAAAGAAAATTTAGTGTGTGTTTGCCTGTTTAACCATTAAACAACATTCAAGCCTAAGCAAGTGGCGTCCAATAGATATATGCAATAGAGAAATAAACCATTCACTTATTTAAGCACTTAGGGATTTAAGCATTTAAGATCTAAACATGTGCATGAAGAAAAGACTTGAAAATTTTCTAAGCAAGTAAAGGATCTAGTTAGGTTACTTATTATGTTGCCCAATAGGCTAGACAATGATTATGTGTTTGATCTAAAACAAAAGTAATTATAGCATTAGCCCATAGATCATTAATCACATCATCATCCACTTAACCTTATCTATTGGGGTATTCCTCTCCCAACTAGGTAGGCAATTAATTTAGTTTGCTTAGTTAGGTTAAGTTCTTTTAGAATTTAGAAATTAGGGTAAACAAGTAAAGAGAGAGAGAGAGCCTAAGAAGTAAGCTAACAAACCAAGCAATCAACCAAGCAAGCCACAAACCCCACGGTCTAGGTTTGAGAGGTGCCCTCACCACCAAAACCTCATGGCCTAGCTAAAAAGGAAGCAAGAAAAACTAAAATTGAAACCCTAAGCTAGATCTAACTACCCCAATGGCTCACACGTGGGAGGAGGTCGTACCACTTCTCCTCCCACAACTATAAGCCAACAAGCAACAAGAAAAAGAGGAAAAAAGGTACAAGAAAACCCTAAAAATGACAAAGTGGGTTGAGAGATAGCTACCAATCCCTTTGGGGTTCTTCAAGTGTTGTGTGGATGTCTTTGGGTAACCAATACCCCTTCCCAACCAGATCTGAAACCTGCAAATCAGCAAGGTACCCTTGCTGATTTTACTACACACAACCAACCAAAATGAAAGAAAACCCTTGTTTTTTAGGGCAAGAACTTTCCGCAAGAGAAAGAGAGTATATATGTGTAAAAATGACCTATCTAAACATGTTATGCTAGCTGAAAATGAATGTGGATGAACAACAATAAAGAAGAAGAGTAAAGAGAGAGAAGAGCATGGAGTGTAGTTGGGTCTCAAGTGATCCTTCTTGCTTGAGGTGCTCCCAATGAAACCTTTGAATCAAACCTACGAAATCCTTGTTAGATGATACATATACATGGATAATATATTTTGAATATGCTAATAAGATGAACACTTCAATCCTATCTAACATATCAAGACATATTGATCTACAAGAACATGCATTGATAAATCCACCCAAATAACACTTTACCTAGGATCCAATGTATATAACCACCAAAACAAATCGATACAAGTTTACTTCATGTGCATAAGAAGAACAAGAACATGCATTGCTCCTCTAGTTATCCTCCAAAGCTTTCCTTTATTATTACTCAAGAAAATGGATATTGGAGAGAAAATACTCCAAAACCCTAAGAGAAGAGAATGGAAGAAATGGAATAATGGAGAGAGAGAGAAATGAAAATCAAGTAGCATAACAATAGCTTAAGATATGGTGAGTTGGGAGTGAGAAATGAGATCTATTTATACT
>SNQJ01S0057451.1:21680-32811 GCA_010110895.2 Picea sitchensis
AAAGGTTTCAAATGGAAGATTCTAAACCTATGGGCACACCTATGGTTACTGGATGCAAATTAAGCAAGGATGATGACTCACCTGATGTTGATCAAAGTTCATATAGGTCAATGATAGGCAGACGGTTGTACATCAAAGCATCTTGTCCAGACATAATGCATGTTGTTGGGATGGTAGGAAGATATCAGTCTGCACCAAAATAGAGTCATTTGCTAGCTATCAAAAGGATATTCAAATATTTGAAAGAAATAATAAACTATGGCCTATGTTATCCTAAGAATCAAAATTTTCAATTATCAGTCTACTCATATGTTGATTGGGCTAACTGCATGGATGAAAGGAAAAGCACGAGTGGAGGTGCGTTCTTCTTAGAAGATTCTCTAGTAGCATAGTTGAGTAAAAAGCAAGGTTCCATTTATTTATCAACTACAGAGGCAGAGTACATTGTTGCTGCTACCTGTTGCACTCAGGTATTATGGATGATTCAGACACTTGCAAACTTGGAGGTAAAATAAGTTGCATCGATCCCAATTCATTGTGGTAACACTAGTGCCATCTTTGTGTCTAAGAATCCTGTATTCCACTCCAAGACCAAGCATATTCCCATAAAATACCATTTTCTAAGAAAGCAGGTCACCAATCAGGTTGTTCAGGTCCATTACATTCCAACCACAGAACAAATTGCAGACATCTTTACTAAACCCCTAGCCAAGACACCATTTGAATATCTCCGATAGAAGCTGGGTGTCATCTCGTCTCACACCTAAGAGAGCTCATCCTGTTAGGTGGATTCTTGTATTGATTGAATATCTGATACCTCCTAAAAATACTGCAACAGCTCAGGGGTAGCATGTTTTCTTTGACATTGATGTCAAAGGGGGAGAAAAGGAGTGGTCCAGACCGGATGCTACAGTTGGAGGTCCAAACAGATTAGCGCAGTCATTCAGGGTTGTCGTCAATGCTAAAGGGGGATATTGTTGGCATGTTTACAGGTAGGTGTGCTTGTCATTGATGGCAAGATTAGAGTATGCAGTGATGGAAAAACAGGGACAACGTAAGCTCAGGAGGATTAATGCAGATTCGCACGCGGTGCATAGGTGTGCACCAAGGACGAGGTTAACTCATTGCCAAAGCTCAAGAGAGATAGCGTACTCAGGATCTTAGATGGATCAAAGGTTGAGGCCTTTGACACTTAGAAATTATTCCAAGTTAGGAGGATGTGTAAGCCCGAGAGGAGAAGCGATAGTGATCTTTGGATCCCATTGAGAATTCCCAATGAATATCAGATTTGAGCCCGAGGTCCAACCGGCGTTGGATCTAGGAGAACCTGTACATTCTTTAAAGAGCAAGGTGAAGTGGGGTTACAAAATCCCAAAGGCAGGAGGACAGTTTCAGATATCGGGAGTTGGAAGAGTCGAGATTCTTCATCATCAGGAGTCCCGAAATCACGAAATGTGAAAGACCGAAATCCTGAAAGCAAGAGGACAATTTCGGATACCGGGAGTTGGAAGAGTCGAGACTCTTCATCATCAAGAGTCCCGGAATCATGAAATGTGAAACCCCAAAAACCTAAAACAGACACCTTGATCAAAGTTTCAGATACCGGGAGTTGGAGGAGTCAAGAGTTGAGACTCTTCATCACAGGAGTCTCGAAGTCGCGAAATGCAAAACACCGAAACACCTTTTTGTGTAGATTTTGGATACCAGGAGATGGAGCATCAAAACACTTCATCAAAAGGAATGCTGGAATGCTGAAATACGAAAAACACATTTTGGTGTTGGTTTCAGATATCGGGAGTTGGAGTGTCGAAACACTTTGCAACAGGAAATCCGAAATGATGAAACACCGAAATGCGTTTTCGAATAATGCTATGGTCACCACCAGTGGTCACATTGTCGAAGAGATGTAGAGAAGATATTGAAGATACAATATCCATTTCGGATTTTGTGACATGGAGAGTCGAGACGACTAATCACAGAATCCCCGAAACGTGAAATGTGAAATACATGTTCATAATTGGCCCTTGGTCATAACCCATGGTCACATCGATGAAGGCTCAAGGGAGGAGGTAGCACGAAGCTAATATCCATTTCAGAGATCACAACTTGGAAAGTTGAGATGCCTCATCACAGAGATGCCAAAAATCTGAATGTCGAAATGTCGAAACGCCGAAAGGCCGAATTGCGAAATGGTGAAATAAGCGCGAGACCTATCATTTATGATCCAATGATGTAGGTTATTCAGGAATATGATCGAAGGGATACTGTTTCTCTTCCTATTTAATCGATCAGTAGCAATTCAGTTGCTGAAGCGGTCTTTGGAGGTTCACAGTGTAACTTCTAGAAACCACTGATGGTTTCTGCCAGAGGACTCGAAGAGACTTCTGTGTGATTGCTAGAGGAGCTGAAGAGTCTCAAGGAATATGCCAATGGAATGAAGATTGTTCCTAGAGGCAATTGACAGATGGATGAGTGTTGAATCTTGTAACTGCAACAGAGAGGATGAGCTCGACTATGATAGAGAAGATGAAGAGTCTCGACTGCTGGAGAGGTGATGGAATCTCGACATAACACCTAGTGATGATGGACGCATGGATCTAACTACCAGAGAAGCTGAAGAGTTGCAATGATGATCAGGTAGAGCACTCGACAAGGAGAGAGCATGTAGAAGCATGGAGAGATAGCATGCACAAGGTGCACAGAGACTATAAGTATGCAGAACAAAGAAGAGATGAGTGTTGTTGTTGTTGAGAGGTATTTAGGAGTGTAGAAGGAGGAGTGTGTAGCAGCTAAAATACAAAGAAGAGGAATGGTTCATTGAATGGACATGGTGCACAGAGCATAAAAGGTAGAAGCACAGAAAGTGTAAGGTTGTGTGCATCAATACAGTGAGACAGTAAAGGAAGGTTGAGGTGCTCTTGTAGAGAAAAATAGAATATCAAAAAGCGCAAGAAGATGTAGACAGAGAGACACTGATACAGGAGAGCAGAGCAGCATAGTAGAACAGTGATAAGTCTGGTAAGCCAATGATAAATATTGTATCACTATGAAAAATTTATATATAGAAAAGATTTATATTTCAGGGAGGTGCTAGGGAGGACTGTTGTCCTTAGAGGTTTAAGTGGGTGCTTGAACACAACGAGTTGTAGCTTCCATCTGGTTGTAGCCAAAGAAACCAGGGTGGCAGGGTGGTGCAAGGGAGAACTATTGTTCTCAGTTATACAGGTTGGTGCCTGTGTGACTGGAAGTTGGTGCTTCCATCCAGTTGGTGCTAGAACACTTAGGGAGTTGGTGCTTCCTTCTAGTGGGTTCTATAGAAACCAAGGAGTTGGTGCTTCCTTCTAGTAGGTGCTAGAGAAAATAGAGAGTTGGTGCTCTCAGCAAGTTGTAGCTTGCAAAGCATAGGTTGTAGCCTCATTATGATTTGGTTCTCATAAGTATGATAATGTAAAGAATGTAAAGATTACTTATCATATGAAGAAGAAGAGGTTTTTACCCTTTATGGGTTTCCTCGGGAAATATTTGTCTCTGTATATTTCATATGTGTGAATAATGTTGAATGTTCTATTGCTTACTTCCCTGCATTATTGTGATTGTCATTCAGTGCTCTGCAAAGAGTTTAAAATAAGCATAATTTTTTAAGCTCAGTAATAACTGATTCATGCCCCCCCCCTCCTCAGTTTTCCAACAACCCCCTCCCTCCAAAGGGTTGCTCGACCTCCTAGTCTTGGATCGTTTAAAATACTGAGTCGGATTGACTCTTTGGGTCCCTTTTTCCTCCTGCTGACCACGGCTATGACCGTGGGTCTACCCCTTCGCAACTCGGGCTTCGGGGATATCCTGAACTCTTCCTTCTCTTCTTCCCTAAATTTTCTACTTTGAATCTCCGAGCTCTCACCACGTGTCTCCTCAAGTATGTTGGCCCCATTATGGTTCGGGTTTTGCGACTTCGTGAAACTCTAGGTTTCTTGCCCGCGAAACTCCAGAATTTTGATTCATGAATTCCTTAATTTGTTTCCACATGCCTCTTTCGCAATCAATGGCTTAAATCTGTTCACGACTTCAAACTTTGTGACTTCACTTTCGTCAAGCCTTCAAACTTCTCGAACTCCGAAGTGTTGAAACACTTCTCGACTATCCTCCGTGTAGCTTTCTTAGATATGATGGTCTGGAATTGTTCAACTCCCTCCTCTCGAAACAAATCTCATACACTGATTTTCAGTGAATACTTTAGGGGCTTCTTCCCTTGAATAATTTCCACCACTCTCCCTCTTGAGATTTACTTCCTCGGTTTCCTCTGTTTCCTCTGAACACCTCCTTCGACACTTAGTCGAAATTTCGATATGTGCACACCTTGCAACATATTTTCATTCACAACTTAACTTCTACTTGTGGATTGTTGGGCACTCCTTGCGACTTTTCTCCAACCACATTTGTCTCTCATGACTGAAATCATGCTAACTCTCTTGAGATTTCGAGTCTGAAAACTCTGTCATGCACTCCTTGCGGATGTCGATTCACTCCTTAAACACATAAAGTTTCACACTAACTCTCCTGAGCTTCAAGTCGAAACAGACTCAGCCACGCACTCCTTGTGGACACTATGCACACCTTTCACTCACTCAATGAAGGGGAACAATTGAAACTTATTCACTCTTCACAGTGACTCATACATTCAACAATGCAAATGTAGTTATGGATTCAAGAACAAGAAATAATAGAGAATTGAAAAATAACAGAAATTCTACCATTCACTCATTCAGATAGACACAACAACCACACACCTTTGGGACAATATTCCTTTGTTATGTTCATTCAACTGAAACTTACATACATTCATACATTATTCTTCACTACTCCTTAACATATACATTGTTAATCGTCTATCTTCTATCAGCAGCCTTCCAACAACAATCACTACTAGGAAATATTACAAAGCTTTATACAAAATGGGTTCTCTTCAAGCCTTTCCCTCCAACTACTCTACGCTATCTTATCATAATTAAATTCTATCAACTACTTAACATATATTACAATAAATATTGAGTCAGACAAATGAGAGCGAAAGCTCTAGATCTGTGCTGCAATCTTTTGCATTAAACAAAATACATCTCCCCATGGATCTTACGCGATGGCTCAGCCTCCAATCATTAAAGATATTCATGACTCAAAAATTTTGTCAGATATTACATTAATACACTCATATTTGAAATTCAAACATTTCAAAATACGCGCTAATGCACCCAGTTGTCTCCCGCTTGTGCTTTGCTGGCAATGCTCCTGCATCATACTCCCTTGGCTGAAAAATTCATGGACTCCTGTCCATGAGCTCCTGCACTGATATTCCATGCTTCTGGATCTCTTATTCACCAACCCAACTGGCATATTCTATTGGTCGTCCTTTTCACTTCACCAAATATTCAAATTATGTCTTCCTTCTTGTCTTCTTACCAACTCGTTAATCGATGATATTTTCCATCTGCATCTTTTCTGCTACAGGCATATGTTTCTCCCATTGGATCTTTCTTTGATATTCTGATAATTCGACTCTATCTTCCCTGTAAGGATACAGGTTTGTAATGTTTAATATGATCGATATACCCACATCTTCTGGCATATTTAACTCATAAGAATTCTCCCCAAATCTCCTCAGGATTTTACATGGTCCTATCTTTTTCAACTTCAACTTATTGTGTGTTCTCCTCAAGAATATTTCCTTCCTCAAATGTGTTAGGACTTGATATCCAACTTCAAATTCAATCTTTCTCCTATTTTGATCAGTTATGCGCTTGTATTCACTACTACTCCTTTTCAATTGCTCCTTGATTTGATTGTGAAGTTCCTGCATTTCTGCAACGAAGTCTCCAGCTCCCGCACTCCTAAACTCTCTCTGCTTTAGATCTCTCAATTCCGACACTCCTCTTGGATTCATTCCATTCACGATTTGAAATGGACTTTTCCCAGTGCTCATTTTCATTGAGTCGTTATATGCAAACTCGACTTGTGCTATAATATAATCCCACTATTTATGGTGTTCAGTGACCAAACTCCTCAACAAAACTCCTAAACGTATATTCACCGCTTCAGTTTATCCATATGTTTGTGGATGATATGTAGAACTAAAAGATATATTTTTCCCCAACTTTTTCCACAACGTCCTCCAGAAATGACCAACAAATTTGGTATCCTTGTCTGAAACTATGCTCCTGGGAAATCCATGGAGTCTCACAACCTCTCTGAAAAACAAATTCGCAACATGCATTGCATCACTGGTCTTCTACCATGGGATAAAGTGCATCATCTTCAAAAATATTTCCACCACCACAAATATGGAATCACTTCCTATTTGTGTCCTTGGAAATCCCAACACAAAATCCATGCTTATTGCATCCCAAGGCCTCTCTCGATTAGGAAATGGCTAATACAACCCAGTGTTCTTCTTCTTCCCCTTGGCATACTGACAAATCTTACAACTTTTCACAAATATATTCACCCCTGCTCTCATACCTGGCCAATAATATGAACTATTTAATTGGGAAAACATTTTTTCATGGTCAAAATTTCTAGCTAGACCTCCACTATGTTTTTCCTTTAGCAAATTCTCCCTCATTCAGCATCTTGGTATGCACAATTGGCATCCTTTGAAAAACAACCCATCCTAAATCATATATTCATCCCACTGGATTTTGTCTCTAAGCACATGATTTGCACACGCTTCATATGCCTCTCCAAAATATAGATCACTGTGGTACATTTCCTTAAGGTGGTCAAACCCCAAGGTCTTGACTTGAAATTCCTGTAGAATCAAAATTCTCCTGCTCATTACAACAACAACCTTGTTAGCATTTCCAGAAATATGTATAATGACAAAGGTGAAATTTTTCATAAACTCTATCCACTTATCATGTCTCTGGTTTAACTTCTCCTGTCTGGTTATGAATTGCAAAGCGTAATTATCGCTATACAAAACAAACTCCTTCGGTACAAGATAGTGCCTCCATTTCTTTAAGTCTTGAATTATGGCATAGAATTCTTTGTCATATGTGGAGTAATTCTTTTTATCTTCATTCAGCTTCTCACTAAAATATGTAACAGGTCTGTTGTCTTGGCTTAAGACCGCTCCAATTGCAACTCCACTCACATCACACATAACCTGAAATGTCTTTCCGAAATCTGATAAAACCAGAATCAGTTGTTCAATTATTTTCTCCTTCAATATGTTGAAGCTCCTCTCAGCCTCTTTTGTCCATTTGAAAGACTTGTGTCTTTTCTTCATTGTATCCATCATTTGAGCGCTAATCCCGCTAAAATTCATGATGAACTTCTGATAGAAACTTTCTAATCCATGGAAGCTTATTACCTCAAAGATATTCTTCGGTGACGGCCATTCTCTGATTTATTTCACCTTTTCGGGATCCATCTTCAACTCATTTGAAGAAATGACAAAACCCAAGTAAATGAGTTTTGTTTTCATGAAAGAGGAATTTTTCAGATTAATCAACAACTTCTCTTTCTACAACCTCCTCATCACCAATGTCAAATGTCTCAAGTTCTCCTCCATATTCTTGCTAAACATCAGTATATCATCCAGATATACAATCATGAAATTACCAATGAAATATTTTAACACTTCATTCATCAGTCTCATAAAATTACTCCGGGCATTCGTTAAGACAAATTGCATAACAAGCCATTCATATAACCCCTCATTTGTTTTCAACGTTGTTTTCCACTCATCACCTTCCCTCATCCTTATCTGGTGATATCCACTTTTCAAATATATTTTTGAAAAATAGTTAGCTCCACTCAGGCAATCCATCAAGTCATCCATCCTTGGTAATGGAAATCTATATCTAATGGTGATATTGTTTATGGCCCTCGAGTCTGTATAGATTCTCCATCCTCCGTCCTTCTTTGGAATTAATACAGTTGGTACTGCACATGGACTCAAGCTTTCTCTGACCAATCCTTTGTCTAATAGATCCTAAACCTATCTCTTCACCTCCTCATTCTCTTGAGGTGCCAACCTATACTCTGCTTTATTCAGTAGGCTTGCTCCTGGTATCAAGTCAATGTGATGACTAATACTTCTGATAGGAGGAAATGAGTCTGGAAACTCATTCAATACAATATTAGCAAAATTCTCTAACAGTTCCTGAACTTCCTCAGGGATATATTCCATTGAAGTATTGGTAAGGATAACTCTCAGCTTCCTTACCACAACAAACTGCATCTCATATTCCTTCTTTACTTCATTCAGGAGTCCCTTCCCACTCATGAGAAGTATTCTCATGCTAGCTTTATCCTTCACCTTCTTCTATTCAATTTGCAACAACATGTGTGTCCTACCATTCTTCTTTTAGTTGTAAGTATTTCTCCTCCCATCATGAATAAAATTCTTGTCATACTGCCATGGTCTTCCCAACAAAACATGAAAGACATCCATGGGAATCACGTCACACATAATTTCATCTCTATATCCTCCTATTTTAAATTCAACCAGGCATTGTTGAGTAATTGTTACCTGAAAACATTTTTGCAACCATGAAACCTTATATGGCGTCGGGTGTGCAGTCATCTCCAGCTCTAAATTCTCCACCATCTATGTGGATACTAAGTTGTCAATGCTCCCACTATCAATTATCACCTTGCAAACCCTGTCCTTCATTTTGCAAGTTGTTATGAACAAATTGTTCTTCTGTGTTGGATTTTCAATATCTGGCTCTTTCTTCAAAATAACCTTCTTCATCATCAAGGATTTCCCATCCTCTACACCTTTTTCCTCAACATCTCACTTCTATGCTTCTGAAATGTGAGCTTCACTTCCTTTCTTCCTCTCAGGACAATCCTGAGACATGTGTCATATTTTTCCACGGGCATAACATCTCACTTCTCCTCCTATGCCTCTTCCTCTTCCTCTGGGAAAAGAGTTTCTACCACCACCCTATCTTCCTCAGGAAATTCCTCCTATCTCAGAGTGACTATGTGGTTTCTCCGCCTCATACTTGGGATTCTATGTTTTATACTATCCTCTGCGTAGATTTCCTAGATCTGATGGTCTGGAATTGTTCATCTTCCTCCTCTTGGAAAAAATCTCGTCCATTGATTTTCAGTGAAGACTTTAGGGACTTCTTCCCTTGAAGAATTTCCACTGCTCTCTCTCCTGAGATTTACTTCCTCGGTTTCCCCTGGTTCCTCTGAACACCTCCTTCGAAACTTAGTCGAAATTTCGATCTGTGCACACCTTGCAACAGATTTCCATCCACAACTTAACTTCTTCTTGTGGATGGCTTTGCACTCCTTGCGACTATTCTCCAACCACTTATGTCTCTCATGAATGGAATTACACTACCTCTCTTGAGCTTTCGATTCTAAAAACTCTATCACGCACTCCTTGCGGATGTCGATGCACTCCTTGCACACATAAAGTTTCACACTAACTCTCTTGAGCTTTGATTTGAAATAGACTCGGTCACGCACTCCTTGCGGACACTATGGACACCTTTCACTCACTTAATGAAGAGAAACAATTGAAACTTATTCACTCTTCATAGTGACTCATACATTCAACAATGAAAATGTGAGCTTCACTTCCTTTCTTCCTCTCGGGACAATCCTGAGACATGTGTCATGTTTTTCCACAGGCATAACATCTCACTTCTCCTCCTCTACCTCTTCCTCTTCCTATGGGAAAAGAGTTTCTACCACCACCCTGTCTTCCTTGGGAAATTCCTCCTATCTCAGAGTGACTATGTGGTTTCTCTTCCTCATACTTGGGATTCTATCCTTTATCCTGGGAAACTCCTTTCTCTCTATTCAAACTTCGACCTCTATTTTGTTGACTCTACCTCCTGGCCAACTTCTCTTCTACTTTCAGCACAATCTGATATGCATCCTCCATTTTCCTAACTATCACCATGTTGATTTTGTCTTGGATATCATACCTTAGTCCATTAATGTATCTGGAAAATTTCTCTTCATCCCTCTCTCTCTATCCAACTCTAATGTTCAATTTGTAAAACTCCTCTGTGTACTCCTTCACAATCAATCCTCTCTATCTCAGGTTTTTCATCCTCCTGAACAGACTTAACTGGTAATCCTTGGGTATGAATTTTTCCTTTAGCTTGGCTACCATTCAATCCCAACTCTTGATCTTTCGTTTTCCCTTGCTCCTTTTGTCGGCCTGAAGTTCATCCCACCATAGTGTTGCATGTCCTTTCAACCTAGTGATAGCATGTCTTACCTTCTTCTCTTTTTCAACATCCTCATAGTCGAAATACTTGTCCATTGCTCATATCCAATCAAGAAATTATTCTGTGTCTAAATATCCTTCATACATAGGGATGTCAATCTTCGCTCTGGCACCCAATTTGACAATCTCTTTCAGCAAGCGTTCTTCCGCAGCATCCTCAGCTACAACTTCTTTGACTTCTACGTCTTCAATTTATGCCTCGTTGATGTTTCCATCATTAGGCACTCTCCTTTGTGTTGTCTCCATGGCATCTAGCCTAGCATGAAGTTCTCTCATTTCCCTTTCCATAGCTCTATTGGCTATAGGTGGCTCAACACATCTTCTAGGCATCATTGTTTTGATGCTTTTGATACCCCTCGCCGATATCAATTTACCTTTCTCCCTACAGAAGTGAATTATGAACTTTCTCTACTACCACTCTAGCATAGACCCCCTTCCCTCCAAAGTTCTACTCAACCTCTCAGTATTGGATCATTTAAAATATTGAGTCAGAGTGACTCTTTGGGTCCATTTTTCCTCCTGGTGACCACGACTATGATTGTGGGTCTACCCCTTTGCAACTCGGGCTTCANCTCACCACACGTCTCTTCAAGTTTTTTGGCCCCACTATGGTTTGGGTTTCACGACTTCATGAAACTCTAGGTTTCTCACCTGCAAACCTCCAAACTTTCGATTCCAAATTTCCTTAATCTGTTTCAATGTGTTTATTTCATGATCAACGACTGAAATACATTCACAACTTTGAAATTCATGACTTCACTTTCATCAAGCCTTCAAACTTCTCGAACTCCAAAGTGTTGAAACACTTCTCGACTATCCTCTGTGTAGATTTCCCAGATCTGATGGTCTGGAATTGTTCATCTCCCTCCTCTTGGAAAA
>SNQJ01S0057451.1:33371-43479 GCA_010110895.2 Picea sitchensis
CTTTAGTGTTCTACTCCAAATACACTCCAAAATTCACCCTTCATGGTTTCTTTAGCTCCCATGCTCTTCTTCCTTTTTCTATGTTTGTTGTTCATGAAAAACATGACTGTCCAAAAACAGTTGTAACTGCCCCTACAAATTTCCTCTCTTTGGTTACTTGTTTGACTTACACTCTTCCCCAAACTGAGTTTACTTAGTCCCATGCTTCCAATAATTATGGGATGTTCCTTCTCACACCCACCCTCGTAAATGTATTCAATGATTGGATTTGGGGACACTCGATCAAAACATTAGAAGGCTCATATACCAATAGTAATTTTAGGAAGTGGGTTGCATTAATAGACATAGTTAATTCCCCCCTTGAACCCCCCTTAGACACTCCTAGATAGTCCTAGTTCCATTATGTGTGAAAATACTCAAAATTAAAATTTATGCTCACTAATCTTGTAGCTTACTGACTACGGGAAAACATTCAATTTTAACCATTTGTTGATACCACGAACTAGATGCATCTACAACATTCTAAAATAAACATAAAATGCATATAATAAAATCAAATATAGTAGCATGTAAATCATTCTCAAAAACATATTTAATACACAATTAGTAAGTTGATAAATACAACAAATTAAACAGACAAAACACTTATCTTTTAAATCATTTGTGCAACCATTTTCTTGGTATGGGAGTTCCACCCATCCATAGACTTGTTGTTCCATATATCAACAACAATTCACCCCCAAGATATGGATAGAAATCCACAAAAAATGGTGGTCTCTCACTGCCCACTCACAGCTCGAAAAATCCCACTACCCACCGACATTCTCCTACAACTATCCTAACTTTCAACCATCTCTCCTCCTCTCAAATTTCCCAACCCAAGGGATGTACCCCTTGATTGCTCTCAGTCCATTGGGTGTCCCATTCATTTATCAGATTCTCTCTAGCATAGGCAACCAGGAATATCACTGTTGGGAAACTCAAGGGAGCTCACTGCTAGGAAAACAACAACAATTACTTGTTTTTATAGTTAAACTCCCGCAAGAGTTCACTCTTCAAGCATGAAAACCTAGATCTTCATCCTTCTACTCCAAATACACTTCATACTTATCCCTCCATGGTTTCTCCAGCTCCCATACTCTTCTTCTCTGTTCTATGTTTGTTGTTGATGCAAATCATGGCTGTCCAAAAATTAATGTAATTTCCCATATGAATTTCCTCGCTTGGGTTACTTGTTTGACATACACTCTTCCTCAAACTGATTGTACTCAGTACCATGCTTCTAATAACTATGGGATGTGACTCCTCGCACCCACCTTCTTACATGCATTCAATGATTAGGTTCTTCTATAATCAATGGAAAATTAGAAGTTTAATACATAATGATAACAAAACTTAGGAATGTGGGTTGAATTAATAGACATGAGTAATCTCCCCTTGGGCTCCTCTAAGACACTCCTAGGCATTCCCCTCTCTTGTGGATTAATCATCCCACATCTCTATCTATGTCCCCCAATAGCTGGCATCACATTTTATTATTAAAATTCATAAATAAAATTCACATATACATCGCTTGGCCACAACCATACATTATATATACATTAAGCATTAATTAAATTGGATATTATAGAAGGGATGTTACAATTTGGGCTTAATATGAAAGTTTTTTAAGGCCAAGTCTTCAAAATGTTCCATAAAAATACTAGTAACAACTAGAGATAAGGAGGACCCCATGGTTGTACCTTCTATTTGTTCATACCATTTCCCTTTAAAGGTGAAGAAGGTCGAGTTGATACATATTGTAATAAGTTTAAGGGTTTAAGGGTCCACTAGTTTAGAGATAAGGTCAAGGGATTTTGAAACTAGGATTTTGGTAAATAAGGACACAACATTAAAAAAAACCATGATGTCTTGTTCATCTAGAATATGTTGATATTTTTGAAGAAAATCATAGGAATATTTAATAAATGAGGGATTTTTTCCAATAAAATATTAAAGTTTATCAACAAGGAAGCAAGATAGGCCATGAGTAGGAGCTCATATAATAGTTACAATTGGCCTATAGATCACATATCTAAGATTTTGGCCAAAAAGAATATCAAAATTCTCTTTAAACCCCATAAAATGTTAGGGACCTAAACCCACAACTTATCATGTAGGTAGAATAAGATATTTCCATGTAATAAAGGCCAATACAAGTTAATAAGTCCTATTTAATAAATATGAACAAGTCAATGTAAGAATACCTAATAGAATCTTTCGCTTCTAGAAATATCTTCCTATAGAATGTTCTTTAGAAGATAGAATTAGTATAAATAAGAGTAGAAGTTATGAGAGGTATTTGTCTTGAGAATTATTGTTATAGAGCTCTGCTCTGTTGGAGGTTGCCCCCTTGAAGAAGCAAGTGAACATTGCTTCCTATCAATAAAGGTATTATTTTGGTGTTGTGGTTCCATATATTTTTTTGTTCCATTGTTATATTTATGTTCTTTGTTGTTATTCTGGTGGTATTCACTGCAATATTGTTGTTTTCTTCTATTATAATAGATCCAGTTCCTAAGAAGAGGTATCAAAGCACTTTCCTTGGCAAGATTTGTGGGTTAAATTTTTTTTCTAGGGTAGAGATGCGTTCAGGTGTCTTTAAGTTACATATATCTATCATTCAACACGTAAATCCACATTCGGGAAAACATACATGTAGGAAATACAAGAGGTAATTAAGTGCACATTTGTTGGACACCCTTGTAACCCCTATTAGTACCCCTTCGAGTGGTAGGGCATCAGAAAACACCTTTATATGGACTTGTACTTCCACGTCCCTCTGGTATATCAGAAGACCCCCTAGCTATCCTGAAACTATCCATAGATCAACCAATTGGTCGTCTGAATGCTATAGTGACACCAAGAACAACACTCGATAAGATACTCTCTAGTACCTCAATAGTCGAGTAGTATGGCTAAGGTTACGGTCTAGCCTCATTAGTTATTTCCCTGAGATATTGGGATGATTACTACTGTTGGAACCCACATGTATATTAGAGAGATATAACATAGGGAAAACCCTTGTTTGTAGGCACCTTGAAAAACCTAACCCTTGGGAAGAAAAAAAAATAGAGAAGGAACATAGAAGATCTATTTTTGTGCAACCCTTCCTCTGGCATTCGGGTTGAAAAAATTACAAACAGAAAAGGAAAAGAGAAGATCTATTGCCCTGCAACCTTTCCTGCTGCATTCGGGTTGCAAAAATCATTGTACATTTATTTCATTTTTTTGTTAAGAATTTGGGAATTTTGATACTATGGCATTATTCAGATCTGCACAAAACCCTAGAAAAGTAAAAAAAAAAAAAAAAGAGGGAAAAAGAAAAGGGAAAAAAAAGGAGCAAATAAATGTTTTTTAAATGGGCCCTGTCAATACCCTTATTTGAGACATATCTCATTCGATTCCCCTTTTCGCCTAGATCATTTTGACACCTATCATTTTAACTTTGTTTTACCCCACAAACCCTTATTTTAGACCTATCTCATTGAAGTCCCCTTTTCTCCCTTATCGTTGTGATACTTATCATTTTTAACCCTTTTTTTACCTTCCCACACCCTTATTTGACACCTATCTCATTGTATTCCTCTTTTCACACTGAACACACTCATATGCATAATTTTTTACTCTTTTTTCTATGGTCCCACTTTCGCTCTTTTGTTCCCCTCCACCCATGGTCAACACTCGCAACCAATAATTCCTTCACCTGCAAGATGAATCCAAACAACACAAGGTAGACATCCAAAGAATGACCTCTAGAATTGCTTCCAATAATTCCTTCTTGGACACCTTCAAGGCAAAAGTTATCGGTGAATTGGTAGAGGTTAAGGGTGAATTGTCCTCCCTCACCCAGTGGTTGAAACAATCCATTTTCTCTCCCACCCTTGAACAACCTTCCCACTCTGAAGGTGAGAAATCTTCGCATAATATGGTCCTTCATTCCAATTCCCTTCCTCGTGACCCCTACCTTCCCCAAGTTGAAGTGAACAAATTTGACAAATTTAATCCCACTGGTTGGGTCACTCAAATGGAACATTATTTCTCCTTGCATGGTGTTATAACACGTATAATTTTGAACTTTTGAACTTTATATTTTTCCTCTTAGAAATAAAAAAATTTACCCAAAAAGAAAAATAACATAGAGAGTTGCCTTTTAATTTTAAAATAAATCCATTGGTTGTTATTTATCAATAAGGTGCTTACAATATCTATCACCGATAAGTTACTCTAATTTGATCGAACGGTCCTAATGATCTTCGAAGTTTAGAAGCTTCTTGGAGTTTTAAAATAAAGTCTTTAACGGTCACTTCGAAGCTTCGCGCAATCTAAACAACAAAAACTCGGAAACTTTGAAGTCTCGAAGATAGTCTCTCATGATAATTCCTAAAGGACTACGAACACGTCATGGGACATGTGTCTTTTAAAATATTTTCTTGGGATGACACGTGGCAGTTATTTTTTACATTTACATCGGATGATTAACACATTTTCAAGTGACACGTTGCACCTCTCTTTTCTTGACATGTCATCAAGAATGATGTCATCTCTGTCACGTCACTCTGGGATATTTCCCTTCAGGAGTTTTAACAAAGACTAAGTTCACAAACCATCGAAGTATCAAAGTGCCAAAGTAATTACAAAAAGTAAAAAGTGTTTAAAAGGGATAATAAAACATTTAATAACTTAGGTTAATCATTATTAAGTATTAATTAATCACTCTGCAAGTTCGGACTTCGGGAGATTTCCATTATGTCACATCCAAAACTTCCAAACGTCTAACCGTCAAAGTATTAATGACATTTATGATTGATTAAGGTTAATGATTTCAATAAAGATTTCGAATCACCAGGTAATAAATTCCATTAAGTTTCTAATAAATTCTTCGTTAGTATATCTATACGAAGATCAATAGACTTTTTGAATAAATAACCTTGAATTTCAAAATCATTTTACCATTTGCAATTAGCAGTTTTTTACTCAGTGTAGAGCTTACAGACTTCTCTTGTTACAGGTAGGCTAATTTTATTTCCTTGAGGATTATAGCACCACGAAAATCTACAAAGAAGTTTGATGCATCACTTGATGATTCCAATCCAAATGCATATGTTCTATAAGACACAACTTCGCGAGTTACGAACGCCATTAAGTCTTGGAAGTAGGTTTTTGATATCTTAGAGCATGAGATTATTAGTTGTTCAGATGAATCTTTCGAGGAAGATGACGAGTCCTTCTCAGTCAATATTAAATTTGTAGAATAGTCATAAATTCATAAGATCGTTGCATGACCCATAATTATACCCTACAATGATATGATAAATTGGGATTTCGAACATGCCGACATCCAAACCAGAAGCGTCATCATCCACTAGTAGACTGTCACCGAATCTTTCCAACCAGAGAATCTACAAGTAATGTATAATATTTCCCCTACCCCCAAATATACTTATAATGAAACATTTATTCTAGATTTTGAGAGAAGAGAATGCACTCAATACAGTAGAAATGGTCATGATATAATCAAGACCTGGTGGGGACATCTGGAAAAATTCAGAGCCGACGCTCATGGTATGTATGCCACGACATCCTTAGATGCTCATATGTTATATATAGCCATGATGCTCTGACGTCTGTTTGGGAAAAATAAACCTAAACATTTCTCAATTGAGTGGGTAGCCATAATGAATGAAGTAGCCGAGGGTTATACCTTCAATTGGGCTAAAATGTTATCTAATAATTTGGCCAAGGAAATTATGGAGTATCAATCATCAAAATCAAAAGGGAAACCTTCTCCTTTTTACATGTCAATGTATATTATGGATGTCATTTGTTTCATGAACCCATTCCCCCTAATGAACTGGAGTTGGACCCTGGCTAGTTCCAAGCCAATACATTTTTACCACTCCAAATTATGGGAAGAAAATGCCAAATATTTCTTTTACAAAATCTGTCACAACATAGTGGTACATTTTCACATAGCTATCTATGGCCACCTGCCACCCAAAATTTCATAAAATATTATGGGGAACTTAGGAAAACTTGCAAACTGGTTCATTGAGGAGAATTTCTCCTAAATTAAAGTATTTGTTTGTTTTTTTCCTCCTCATGCACTTCTACAGTTTTTACCTGACAGGCTAGTATGCAGAGAAGTGGCATACCAAATAGTAGCAGGATTTATCAGCAAGGAATTGAAAGCAACTCAGAAAAAAATTTGGCCAACTTTTCCCATTCAATTTGGTATGTTCACATTGTTAGATTTTGGTCATCCTAAAGTTGAGGTTGCAGCCCTAGAAGATGTTAATTCAGTTGACATCGAATTCAAGAAACATGATCCACATAAGATAGTGGAGAATCATTTGGCTCAATACAACATGAAGTGATACATCCATGAGGATTATCCTTATGATGATATGTTCATGGGAGTTAGATATTATGAATAAGTTCAAAGAATATTCCATACTTTGCCTCCTGACCAACAGGCTAGTTTCCTCATCTTTCAAAATAATAGATGAAACAGTCTACCAAATATATTGCAAGGAGAGTCAAAACCCCTACCTTCTCCACAAGAAGATAAACCCACAAGATCTGAGCCAAGTTTCTCCACTAAGAAATTTTTTTAAGAAATCCCAAAAAGTCCATAAACGTTGTTTCCAGAAATAAAAACATCAATGTCGAGACTGAATGATCCACAAGTATTAGCTCGGTTCGAGGCTTTCATGAATCTGGGACAATTTGTTCCTCATTCAACGCCAGCTACTTCTACTGGCACCCTACATACAACAGGGCAGGGACATTCCACAACAATTATCTCTCATATTACATCATTAACCCTTTTACACACCAGCTTTGAAAATCCTAGTTCCGAACTCATTTATGTAGATGATATTACTCCTATCTCGCTTGAAGAGATGTCTCCTTCAAGTTTCTTTTTCAGCAAGAAACGAAAATCTATTGTAAAAAGATAATCTCGCCAAAAGGATGGAGTAGTCACTAAACGACAAAGATTGGTGTATGATGGGAAATACCAAGATGATCCTAAGTTTGCAAAGGAAGTTTTAAATTCACTAGGGGATTTTTCCAGTGCCAATCAATGGTCAGTGGACAATTTAACCAAACAAATGCAATAGAAAGGTCTCTTGGTAGAGCAATTCCAGAATGAGATACATAGTACAAAACATATTGTTAGAAACAGGATGAATCAAGACATTGAACAAATCAGGGCTAGTCATCAGTATCAAATGAAGCAGGTACATGATAGTCTTGAGTTTCTCTACTAGAGTTCACAGACTAGCAAAGGTTTGATCACTCAGCGAGACAATTTGATTGAATAGTTGTAGGAAAAATTGGCCGAAACAGAGAACAAAACTATAGATATTACTGCCTTGAAAACACAAGAAATATAAATCGTTGAGAAGCTAGAACTTTCCCAGTAGGAGTTATATCAAAAATTAGATGCTAATAAAAAATGCTATTAGGCAATAATCCTTTCTCTGAAAAGTATCTATGTCAAGGAAAAATATGTATGTGTAGCCAGGTCTAAGTTTCAGGAAGTTATCATATGGAAGCAGAAAGATAATGTCCCCGATCTTACCCTTCTCTCACATTCTGAACAAGTAAAATGAGAAATGGCCTTGAAAGCCTGGGAAACAAATCTGGAAGAAGGAAAGAAACTTGTCAGAGATGCAAAAAAATCTTGTCTGTAGGCATTATATTCAATAAATAAACACTTGATTGAATTTGAAGGAAATAATATCTCATAGGCATTGGGGTAGATTGAAATAGAAATGAACCAACAAAGCTCCAGAAGAAACAAGGAAAATATTCAGTCGGCCATCCAACAGATGAACCAGATTGATTTACTCAAAATCAATGAATTGTTGGTAAATCCAAGTTTACAGTATCAGATCACCGTCCAATAAGTGAACAAGATTCAGGAGAACCTTCCACAGGTACAAAGGAAGATGTTTTCCTTTGAATTGAATGAAAAGATTGAGCCTTTGATATCCTTGGTATCATTGATGGGCATGTGCACCCAATTCAATGAACAAATAAAAGTGACTATAGTTGGGAGAAAATGAAAGAACATACACAACATCCAATTTCTCCATCGGTACTCGACCTACTCTACCTTTCATCCTCCATCCTGTCACATCCTCCACGCTCTTGATATCGTCTACCTCACCACCTACACTTTCCCCCTCTCTACATGTCACTTATCTCGTCTATCCCTACCACCTACCTTCTCGCATCCACTCATCCCACCTCCTTATTAGACACTTGTCCCCATGTCATCCTATTCGTGAATAGTTACTCTTCCCCGTAACTGTTATCCATCCCATAATGAGACAACATTGAGATACATATCCAATTACCACCCCCATATCTTCAACCGCAATTCTTTATCCTAGTGAACGCATTTGAAGGGACAAATGGCAATGGAATCAAATGGAAAATACAGTAATCCAAATGATTGTGGTTTCCTTAATGGACATGTGTACCCAGTTTAAAGAACAAAGGAAAAATAGTGCATCTACAAGCAAATGAAGAGACAGATGAAGGACCAACAAAACTCAACAATAGTTGCATGATTTTATTTCATTCGAATTGTATTCTATTTTTAGGAAGATATGGTGGGAAGTCCAGCAGTTTTCAGTTGAGACAATTTTTGTATAAATAGATAGATTTTAGATCTATTCGAGGCTGCTTCTTGCCAAATGTAAAAGAGAAAAAAATGAATATCAATACAAGTGCAGACAGAGATTCTAAGTTTCATTCAATTTGAGTTATGTGTTTCCTTTGTGTTTCCATCTCTCTAAATTTATTTATGTATTTCTTGAAGAGTGAATGATTACAATTTAGTACTACATCTACTGTGATCATAATATATCAGAAGTTCATTTAGTAACAACTTTTCCTCTATTATTACTGTGAGTAAAACAAGACGTGTGACCTATGTGAATTACTGCATTTTTATCTCCTTTCAAGGGTGCATCTTATACTTTTATTCTACTGCAAATAAGGTGAGACTTATTTTTTAATTGATACCTGACTTTGTTTTAACAGTTTTGTAAATCATGTCTACATCATTCGACATTATAATTGCAACTCAGATAACAAGATACAGCCTCTGTACTGTCTTACCATTAATTTCATTTAAAGATTATTTCCCAAAAAAATGAAGGTAGAAAAATCACTCACAAAAAACACTTCATTTAAAATATTTGATGCTTGAAATTATTCTTTGAGCCTTAGAATCAATCTAAGGAACAACATCTTTTTGGCACCATTGTCGGGGATAGAGAAACGAAATCATTTTTTCTCTGGGAGAATGACAAAGTTAAATTTTGGTCTTTGATGTTGAACAAAGATTGAATACGTGGATAAGGCTTACTTTATCTTTCACCTAGGGACTCCATTATAGACAAAACGGGCATTATGTCGAAAGAATACCAGGAAAAAACCAGACGAAAAGAAGACTACGCCAGTTTCAGATCCTGAAAATTTGTTGAAACCAAAGGGATATCTTAGAAAAATCTTTGCATCAGAAGGTAAGGTCTATCAATATATATTTACACAAGTTAGTGCTAAAATTATCGTTGAAGAACTAATTCTTAAAGAAATATCTAAACAAGTTCATTTTGCAGAAACATCAACTAGTAAATGTGAAGTTAAACTAGAAACTCTAGAAGTAATTATTCCTGAAATAAGATTTCAGATTGACCAGTCCATCCCTTTTTCATTGATAAATACTTTTACCATTTAAAAAAAATAATCCATTTTGATTTCTACTATCATGATTACTTAGTCGATTCTTTCTCTTCATGAAGTAAAAGTTTATGTTTCGAAAAACCCTGAAGATTATTTTCTATACTCAGATTCATCACCTACGACTTCTCTTATCTATACACCTGGTACATATGAGAAACCAAGCTCAAGTATTCTGTAACATCCCGCTCTGGCGCACTTACCAAACTTATTCTTTGAGGACACTTGCTCGCAAGTGATCTGGATTTTTATGATGATAAAACTTTTTCCTTCATTATGATGCATTAAGATATATGACAGGATGTTT
>SNQJ01S0057451.1:44548-56220 GCA_010110895.2 Picea sitchensis
ATCCATCAAGTGATTTGCAGTCTATGGTGGTTTGTTACTTGGCTGTCTCATTCTTTGTTGTGGCAGATATCTATACCTTGAATGTCTTGATTGCTCATAATTTAATTTTAAGGAACAATTTACAACTTTATGACCAAAGTTAGAAAAAAAGAAACAATACCCATAGAAAAAACGTTGGTACCTAGAAAAAGTCTGTCTTCTTTGAGGAGGTCGAATTCTTTCATGCCAATAATTTCTCTAGTCTACAGATTCAGTTCTGGTACTTTTTCTTTCATTCCTTCTTGGTGGCTGATTTTCTTTCTTTGTTTCTGCAGAGTGATTGTTGTCAATGTTTGAGGATTTGAAAAACTTGATAGGTTCTTTGTTTCTTGGCTGACCACTAATTGATCCCTCTTCATAACCCAAACTAGTTTTTAGCTTTGGATTCCTTTGCTGATTCAAAATGGTGGCTAATCCTTCTGAGGCTTTGATACTTTACAGATTCTGATGATACAAGGCTTGAAACCTCTCCAACTCTTTTCTAGTTTTCACTACTTCTTCTTCCATAGCTTTACATCTTGCCTTCTTTTGTTATAACTGTTGTTTCAGAATGTCCTCAATTTTCTTTGCCTCTTCTAATTCCACTTCTAGTAGGGCAAAGTCTTCATCAGGCTGTTTACTGTCTTTCTCGAACTGTATCAACAATTGTTTTTGCTTTCTGTTCTTAATTTCGAGTTTGTCAATCTCTTCCAGTGCACTGATCAGTTCTCCTTCCATATCAACCACAACTTCTTCTTCATTAGCCTCACTTCCTGTGCTTTTATTATCATAGTCCTCTTTGTCCATAAGTATGAAGACATTTAGTTTATCTTCAATAGAGGAGTCATTGTCTTCATCATCTGAAGGATCATCATCATTGTTTACACAAAGACTTTTCTTCTTAAAATTATTCTCTTTAAAGAAATTTCTATGTTTGTGCTACTCCTCATCATCACATGTCTGATCATTTCTTTTGTGAGGACATTTATTTGCAAAATGACCTATCTTTCCACAAATGAAATATTTGAAAGGAAATTTTCCTTTGTATTTGCCTGATCCCTTCTTCAGTCTCTTCACAATTTTTTCTTCAATTTCATCAGGCTCAAAATCCTCATTCTTGTCTGCCTTAAATGATGCTTCTCTGGAAGTGTGTTTATCTTTAACTATTCTCATTTCATATGCAGTCAATGTTCCTAGAAGTTGATCAAACTCCAAGGTTTTTAGATCATTAAGTTCTATAGCAGAGACCTTTGGGTTGAACCTATCTAGTAGAGATCTCAAAATTTTATGAACTAAAGAAGGTTCCTCAATTTTTTCACCAAGTGCTTTCATTGCATTTACCAGTTCTTCAACTCTCAGAAAGTATTTTCCAATAGTTTCGTCTTCTTTCATCTTCAGCTGTTCAAACTATACTCTGTAGGTTTGAAGCTTGGCATCCTTTACCTTCTCATTACCTTCATAACTGCTAATGAGTTTGTCCCACATTTCTTTGGCATTTCCTAGGTGCATAACTTTTACAAATTCTGCTTCTGCAAGCCCACTCAAGATAGCATTCATAGCCTTACCATTGAAGCTAAATTCTAGCTTGTCATCTTTATTAGCTAGTAAAACTGGCTTTACATAACCAGTATCTACCACATCCCATACATCTGCACCTAAATCCATTATGTAGGTTCTCATTCTAACTTTCCAGAAGGTAAAGTTTGTTCCATTGAACAGAGGGGCCTTATTGGTTGAATTTCCTTCATGGCTTGACATGTTTAAAATCTAGGATCTACCCTTAGATAAAGGGGCGGATATGATACCAATTGTTGGACAAAGGCGGGGGTGAATGGAGTTGTTATCGAGCTTAAACAGTTATACTTATTTTAAACTCTTTGTTATCGAGCTTAAACAATTATGCTTATTTTAAACTCTTTACAAAGCACTGAATGACAATCACAATAATGCAAGGAAGTAAGCAATAGAACATCCAACATCATTCACACATATGAAATATACAGAGACAGATATTTCCCGAGGAAACCCATAAAGGGTAAAAACCTCTTCTTCTTCATATGATAAGTAATCTTTACATTCTTTACATTATCATACCTATGAGCACCAACTCATAATGAGGCTACAACCTCTGGTTTGCAAGATACAACTTGTTGAGAGCACAAAGTCTCTGTTTTCTCTAGCACCTACTAGAAGGAAGCACCAACTCCCTGGTTTCTCTAGCACCCACTAGAAGGAAGCACCAACTCCCTAAGTGTTCCAACACCAACTGGATGGAAGCACCAACTTCCAGTCACACAGGGACCGACCTGTATAACTAAGAACAACTTTTCTCCCTTGCACTACCCTGCCACCCTGGTTTCTTTGGCTGCAACCATATGAAAGCTACAACTCCCTGTGTTTAAGCACCCACTTGAACCTCTGAGGACAACAGTCCTCCATAGCACCTCCCTACCACCCTAAAATATAAATATTTGCTATATATAAATTTATCACAGTGATACAATATTTATCATTGGCTTACCAGAATTATCACTCTTTTGCTATGCTGCTCTGCTCTCCTGTATCAGTGTCTCTCTGTCTGCATCTTCTTGCGCTTTCTGATCTTCTATTTTTCTCTACATGAGCACCTCAAACTTCCTTTACTGTCTCACTGTGTTGCTACACATAGCCTTGCATTTTCTGTGCTTTTTCCTTTTATGCTCTATGCACCATGTCCATTAAATGCACCATTCCTCTTCTCTGTATTTCATCTGCTGCACACTCCTCCTTCTACACTCCTGAATCCCTCTCAACAACAACACTCATGTCTTCTTTGTTTTGCATACTTATAGTCTCTGTGCACCTTGTACATTCTATCTTTCCATGCTTCTGCATGCTCTCTCCTTGTCGAGTGCTCTACCTAATCATCATTGCAACTCTTCAGCTTCTCTAGCAGTTAGATCCATGCGTCCATCATCACTGAGTGTTATTCTGAGATTCCATCACCTCTCCAGCAGCCGAGACTCTTCATCTTCTCTATCATAGTCAAGCTCATCCTCTCTGTTGCAGTTACATGCTTCAATGCTCATCCATCTGTCAATTTCCTCTACGAACAGTCTTCATTCCACTGGAAGATTCCTTGAGACTCTTCATCATCTCTGGCAATCACACAGAAGTCTCTTCAAGTCCTCTGGCAGAAACCATCAGTGGTTTCTAGTATTTACACTGTGAACCTCCAAAGACTGCTTTAGCAACTAAATCACCATTGATCGATTAACTGTGAAGAGAAACAGTAGCCCTTCGATCATATTCCTGAATAACCTGCACCGTTGGATCATAAATGATGGGTCTCGCGCTTATTTCACCATTTTGCAATTCGGCCTTTCAGCGTTTCAGCATTCCAACATTCGGCTTTTCAGCATCCCTGTCTTAAGGCATCTCGACTCTCTAAGTCATGATCTCTAAAATGGATATTAGCTTCGTGCTACCTCTTCCCTTGAGTTTTCATCGATGTGACCATGGGTTATGACCAAGGGCCAATTCTGAACATATATTTTGCATTTCGCGTTTCAGGGATTCTGTGATGAGTCGTCTCGACTCTCCATGTCCCAAACTTCGAAATGGATCTTATCTCTTCGAGCTCTTCTCTACAGCTCTTCGACAATGTGACCACCGGTGGTGACCATAGCCTTATTCGAAAATGCATTTCAGTGTTTCTTCATTTCGGAATTCTTGTTGCAAAGTGTTTCGACACTCCAACTCTCGGTATCCGAAACCAACACCAAAAGGTGTTTTTTGCATTTCAAAATTTCAGCATTCCGACATTCCTTGTGATGAAGTGTTTTGACACTCCATCTCCCGATATCCAAAATCTACACAAAAAGGTGTTTCGACATTTCGCATTTCGTGACTTCGGGACTCCTATGATGAAGAGTCTCGACTCTTGACTCCTCAAACTCCTGGTATCCAAAACTCCGGTTGATGTGCCTATTTCGGGTTTTCAGGGTTTCGCATTTCGCGATTCTGGGACTCCTGATGATGAAGAGTCTCGACTCTTCCAACTCCGGGTATCTGAAACTATCCTCCTGCTTTCAAGATTTCAGTGTTTCACATTTCGCGATTCCATGACTCCTGATGATGAAGATTCTCGACTCTTCCAACTCCCGATATCTGAAACTATCCTCCTGCCTTTGGGATTTCGTAACCCCGCTTCACCTTGCTCTTTAAAGAACATACAGGTTCTCTTGGATCCAACGCCGGTTAGACCTCGGGCTCAGATATGACGTTCGTCGGGAATTCTCAATGGGATCCAAAGGTCACTGTCGCTTCTCCTCCTGGGCTTACAGATCCTCCTAACTTGGAATAATTTCTAAGTGTCAAAGGCCTCGACCTTTGATCCGTCTAAGATTCTGAGTACGCTATCTCTCTTGAGCTTTGGCAATGAGTTAACCTCGTCTTTGGTGCACACCTACGCACTGTGTGCGACTCTGCGTTAATCCTCCTGAGCTTACGTTGTCCCTGTTTTTCCATCGCTGCATACTCTGATCTTGCCATCAATGACAAACACACCTGCCTGTAAACATGCCAACATGGGTTTGCACCAATAAACTCTAACACTGTTGAAATATTTCACTTGCAAATGAGTAAGCAAAATAAATATTAGTTAGTTTAGTTAGACATAGGGTATAAGAGGAAAACCAATGAGATAGTTAAATATTGTCCAATAGACATGAATGGACTCAACACAAAGTTAGAAGTGAACATCATACGATTGGGTTCATATGATTTTCTAATTGACATGTATTGGTTGGAAAAACACCATGCTTTCCTAGACTACTACAAAAAGACAATCACATGTCTTGATGAAGAAGACAAGCAAGGCAAGGTTCAAGGTATTCCAAGATTTGTAGATGTTAGAGAAATTTCAACTATGCAATTGAAATTATTTTTTTAGGAAGGGATGTCAAACTTTTGCATCTCATATGGAAGAGGAAGCCAGAGATAAAGTGGTTAGTATTGAACACCATTCGATCTTGGGGATTTTGAGGATGTTTTTGGAGAAATCCCTGGACTGCCACCAAAGAGAGACATTGATTTATCTATTGATTTGGTTCCAGGAGATTCCCCAATGTCTAATACACCATACAAAATGGGCACACCAGAATCAAAGGAGTTGCAGATGCATCTTGAAGAATTGTTAAGAAAGGGGTATATATGGCCAAGTGTGTCACCTTGGAAAGACCTAGTTCTTTTTGTGAAAAATAAGTATGGAACCTTAAGGGTCTATATTGAATCAAATTGATTTCAGACAGATGAACAAGGTCACTATAAAGAACAAATATCCTTTGCCAAAGATTGGTGATTTATTTGATCAATTGAAAGGTGAAAGAATGTTTTCTAAGATTGAATTAAGATCAGGTTATCATTAAGTGAGGATAAAGGAAGAGGATATCAATAAGAGATCATTTAGGATAAGATATGGCCATTATGACTTCACCATAGTTCCATTTAGGATATCAAATGCACCAATAGTTTTCATGTGCCTGATGAATGGAGTGTTCAGGGAGTACCTGGACAGGTTTTTAATTATATTCCTGGATGATATAGTCATATACTCTAAGTCATAAGAGGAACATGAGAAACATTTAAGAATGGTGATAAATTTTTTAAGAGGGCATAAGTTGTATGCCAAGCTAAGTAAGTGCATCTTTTATCAAAACAAGATTCACTACTTGGGAAATATTATTTTAGCAGATGGGAAATTAGTGGATCACTAGAAGACAGAGGCCATTAGAGGATGGCCAGTTCCAATGCCAAGAAATGTGATAGAGGTGATATCATTCATGGGTCTTGCAAGGTATTACCGAATATTCATAAAAGGATTCTCAAATATTGCAAGTCCAATCACTTATTTGAAAAAGAAGGGAGTGAAACTTGAATGGACTTCCAAGTGTGAAGAGAGATTTCAACCACTAAAAGGTATATTGACCAGTGTGCCAATATTGAATATCGCAGATCCAAATGAATATTTTTTGGTGTGCAATGATGCATGCAAGGAAGGGCTTGGTGGATCCATCACACAAAAATATCACGTGGTATGCTATGAGTCCCAAAAATTAAAATATCATGAAAGGAATTATGCTACCCATGATTTAGAATTAGTAGTCATTATTCATTCTTTAAAAATGTGGAGATATTACCTTATGGGGAGGAAATTTGAGGTAGGGACATATCACTATGGTCTGAAACATTTTTTTGGACATCCCACATTAAATTATAGGAAAACTAGATGGATGGAATTCCTTGGTAAGTATAACTTTGAAATTAAGCACATCAAAGGAAAATAAAATCAAGTGGTTGATGCACTCAGTAGGGGAGAACATGAGATGCATATTTCATCCATCAACATGTACATGACTAATATGAAAGATAAAATTATTGAAGAAACAAACTTATATTAACAATATTTACAAAGGAATGAAACATTACAAGAAGGAAATTTACAATAGAAATTTAAATACTTTGACCTAAAAGAAGATGGAATTCTCATGAACAAAGGAAAAGTATATGTGTTGCATTCTAATGATCTAAAAAATATAGTGATGAGGGAAATGCACAATGTTTCATATGTTGGGCACCCATGATATCATAAAACAATTGCAGCTATAAGAAGCCAATAGTTTTGGTCTGAAATGAAGAAAGAAGTGGCTAATTACATAGTTAGATGTCTAGAGTGCCAGAAGTTGAAGACCAAACATATACATCCATTGACATTGTTATATCCATTTCCCAGTCTAGAATGGATGTGGGAGGTAGTTACAATTGATTTTATTACAAATATGCCTAGAAAAGTGAAGCACACGATTCTATCATGGTGATGGTGGATAAATTAGCTAAGGAAATACATTTTATTCCAGTGAAGACTACACAAAAGGAAACAAATATTGCAGAAATCTACATGAAGGAAGTTGTCAGGCTACATAGAGTTCCCAAGGAAATTGTTTCAGACATAGATCCAAAATTCACTTCCAATTTTTGGGTGGGTTTGTTCAAAGGTTTGGGGAAAAATCTAAACCTCAATACAATGTATCACCCAGATTCAGATGGGAAAACAAAGAGGAATAATAAAATAATTGAGGACATACTCATAATGTATGTGATGAACCAACCATCAAAGTGGGAGGATTATATCCACTTAGTGGAATTGTTTTACAATAATGGGTATCAAGCCTCATTGAAAATGAGCCCATTTGAAGCATTGTATGGTAGGAAGTGTAACACCAGTGAGTTGGGATAATCCAACAGACATAGTAGTTATTGGGACAAATATTTTAAAGGAAATGTAAGAGAAAATGACAAAGATCAAGTAGACTTTAAAGGCTTCCTAGGATAGGCAGGAAAGTTATGCAGACAAGAAAAAAGTTTTCAGATATTTTAAAGTGGGCAAACATTCAGTTTTAAAATTGAAAATGAAGAGAAGTTATCTAAGATTAGGAAGCTTCCTAAAGTTGGCAGCAATATATTGTGGACATTTTTAAATCCTAGAAAAGATAGGGCCAATTACATACATGATAACATTGCTTGCATACATGAGATTGTTAGAAAAATAGGATTGCAGAGCAATAAAAACAATATGTGGAAACAAAACCTAGAAGATACACAATACAATAGAGACACATATATACATGGTTCACCTAGTGTGTGATACATCCACCAGAGAAATTTCCAGGTCCTTCCTTTTTATTATCCAACAAAATGAAGGGATAAAACCTACAACACACCCATTGTAACTTCCTCTTCTTTCTCTCATAGTCTCCTCTCTCAGAATACAATATTCACAATGATACACATCCACAGTATAATTCCCTCATAAAAGAGGGTTTCCTTCTAGGGAAAAAAAACCTAACATAGCTTTTACCATAAGATCTGTGACCTTATAATGAATGGTCGAGATTTACTATGAAATTACAAAATACATTTACAAGAAATTTTTTCCTTCGGGGAATTCTCCCTCGAACCCCCATCAAGGAAGTATGTCCTCGAATCCCTGCTAGGTTCCCTCTTTCCCCGGGACCCCCCAGCCAGGGGGATGAGCCCCCCAAACCCCACAGGGGGGGAAAGTCCCTCTTGCAACCCCCCGCGTGAAGGGGTGTACATTCTTCCATGGTGTACAGTCTTCATGGGGTATAAACACAACTAAAAACAAAGACATCTGAATCAGGAAGATAATCAGGCTCCACAACCAACAATCTCCCACTTGGAGATTGATATCAACAAATCCATCGATGTTGTATTTGCTGGACTATGATCCTTCGTGGACCTAGAAAATTTCTCATCTTCACCTTCATGCTTGAAGACCAACTGAAACTGAGAAGGAACTCATTTTCTCCCTGGTTTCTCCCTCTGTTAACATGTCTACATGATTCTGGCTCGTGTGTATCTTTTCCAACTTCAAATGTCCATCTTCCAAGACAGATCGTATGAAATGGTACCTGATATGTATATGATTAGTATTTGAATGGAAGGATGAGTTCTTTGCAAGATGAATGTCACTCTCATTGTCACGGTACAACCTTCTATTCTCTTTCTTATTTCCCAATTCCTCCATAAACCTTTGTAACCAAATCATTTCTTTACTAGCCTCTGTAGCAACAACATACTCTGCTTCTATTGTTGAAAATGAAACAAAATTTTACAGTTTTGAAATCCAACTTACTGTTGTTCCACCTACAGTAAAAACATACCCTGTGGTGCTCCTCCTGCTATATTTATCACTTGCCATATATGAATCAACATATCCCTGTAGAACAATGTATGAACCTCCAAAACATAATGCATGAGTAGCAGTAGCTCTCAAATACTTGAGAATACACTTTACTTCCTCCCAATGTTCTTTACTTGTATTGTTCATACACCTGCTCACAACTACCACTGCTTGTGCAATATCTGGTCTTGTGCAAACCATTGCATACATCAAGCTGCCAACTGTTGATAAATAAGGGACACTGGACATGTATTATATCTACTCTTGTGTCTTGGGAGAAATTTCCTTAGTTAATTTGAAATGGTTGGCCAAAGGTGTACTAACTAGTTTTTCATTCTGCATTCTAAACCTCTCCAACACCTTCTCTATATACTCACTCTGAGACAATGTCAATTTATGATTTTTCCCATCTCTTGTTATTCTCATACCAAGGAATTTATTTCTAGCACCCAAATCCTTCATCCCAAATGAATTAGCTAATTTTTTTTCTTGAGCACATTTATATCATGCATATTAGACCCTGCAACAAGCATGTCATATACATACAATAACAAGATAATATAGCTTCCATTTTCTATCCTTTTAAAATAAACATGGTGATTAGAATGACATCTATTATAACCTTGTTCTGTCATAAACCTATCAAACTTCAAATACCATTGCCTTGGATCTTAATTTAGGCCATACAAGCTCTTCTTTAATCTGCATACCAATTTTTTTTCCCTTTGACCTCATACCCCTGTGGCTCCAACATATAATTCTCTTCCTCCAAATCCCCATGGAGAAAAACTATTTTTACATCTAATTGTTCAAGATGCAAATATTCTACTTCCACAAGACTTAAAATAGTCCCAATTGAAGTCATATTAACAATAGGAGAAAACATTTCATCAAAATATATACCTTTGTTTTGTGCAAACCCCTTTACAACAAGTCTAGCCTTGTACCAAATTTTTCCTCCATCTTCTTCCTTCAATTTGTAAATCCATTTATTCTGCAATGCTCTTTTTCCTGCAGGAAACTGAATCAAGTCCCAAGTCTGGTTATTTACAAAGGAGTACATTTCCTCTTTCATGCCTTGCTCCCACTTCTTTTTAGTGTCTACCTATATTGCCTCTTCATAGCATTCTGGTTCACCAGAATCAATCAACAATAAATAATACAATGAAGAAGAGTATCGTTCAAGTGGTCTACTTAACCTGGTAGATATTCTAACAACACTTGTAGGATTTTGAGGTACCTGCTTCTCCTATTGTTGTACATTTTGATTTTCTGGTACCTTTGGTATTTCTTTTTCAGTGATCTCATCAAGCACTGTGTATTTTGGTTTTTCTTTTTCCTATTTCATTCCCTGCAACTGATCTTTGTACATGACCTTCTCATTGAATATGACATCTCTACTCCTAACGATTTTGTGATTTTCATAATCCCATAAGAGATAACCAAAATGACTCACACCGTATCCAATAAAGTCACACTTCTTGGATTTTTCCTCAAGCTTTGTTCTATTTTCTTTATCAATATGGACAAATGCTTCACAACCGAAAGTCTTCAAAAAGGAATAGTTTACCTTTTTACCTGTCCATGCCTCCCCTGGAATTCCACCATCCAAAGAACTTGAAGGTCCTCTTTTTATTAAGTAAAAAAAAATATCTACAACATCTGTCTAGAACTGTAAGGGAAACCCAACATGTAGTCTCATACTCCTTGCACGCTCCATGATTGTCCTGTTCGTCCTTTCTGACACACCATTTTCTTGTGGTGTTCTTGGAACTGTCTTGTCTCTACTAATCCCATGGTATGAAAAATAATAATCAAACTCATTGCTGCAATATTCACCTCCATTGTCTTACCTGAGACACTTCAACCTTTTTCCTAACTCATTCTCAACCAAATATTTCCATTTCTTAAAAGTATCAAAAATATCATATTTTTGTCGAATGTAATAAACCCACGTTTTTCTAGTTGCATCATCAATAAAAGTAATAAAATAATGAGATCCACCAAGATATGATACCTGATTTGGTCCCCATATATATGTATGCACAAGATCTAACCTTTCACTCTTCTTTTCTTTTCCAACTCTGAGAAATCTGAATTTCTTTTATTTTCCATAAACACAATGCTCACAAAAATCCAAATCAATTTGTTTAAGATTTAGAAACAAATTTCTCTTGTGAAGTATCTGCATCCCCTTCTCACTCATGTGTCCAAACCTATTCTGTCGTAGTGTTGTATCCACTCCTATAGAATCTAAAGAGATAGAAGAGTGAGTATTACCAGTACATAAATACAATGTACCTACGTTATCTCATTTTTCTATCACCAGTGATCCTTTGGTGATCTTACACACCTTATCTATAAATATGGATATACAACCTTCACTTTCCAAATTCCCTGTTGAAATTAGATTTTTCCTTAGATATGGAACATGTCTTACCTCTTTCAACAACCATTTTTTTCCATTTCTTTTCTTTATTTTTACATTTTCCATTCCAACAATTTTGCATGGTGCATCATCACCGAAATGAACCTGTCCAAAATCACTTTGAACATAATATAGAAAACGTTTCCTATGGGGTGTGGCATGAAATGAAGATACTGAATATTTTACCCAGGACTCAGAAATATTATCTACAGAAAGAATCAAAGCATCTTGTAACACATCACCTTTTACATTTTCTTCCCTATTTTTCTCATGTTGTCCATCTATTTGTTTCTTGGAGAGTTTGCAGTCTTTCTTCAGATGTCCTTTCTGTTGGATCATGTTGTCATTTATTCTAATGGTTTGATTTATTGATGTCATTGATTGATGCCAAAGGATTTATTGATTGATGATTGATGTAATATAATATGTATTTTCCTTGATGGGAATGCATAGATGAAGATGGATCAATGAGTTGTCATTGAT
>SNQJ01S0057451.1:56230-66942 GCA_010110895.2 Picea sitchensis
TGATAAAATATTGGAGAAATTTCTATTTATGGAAAGTGGTTAACCCTAAAATAAGGAAAATAGGTTAAGTGACCTAGAAATGGGTTAAGTGACCTAAAAATGGGTTAAGTGAACTAGAGGATGAAAGTATAAATAAGATAGCAGTGGTATCTTGTAGATTATCCTTTTTGTGGAGCAATGGAGAGCTTCTTGTGAGAATATCTTTTGGAGTATTGATGGAGAGCTTCTCGTGAGAGCTTATTGAGAATTTTTGGTGTGGAACACTTGAGAATATTGAATATTTACAGGTGAATGAGGTAACCAAGGATATCTAAGCCGAATTTCAGAAGGAAGGTGAAGAAAAGAGGGCTGGAATTGAAGGGAGGGTAAATTCTTTTTATGATCCTTTCTAAGGTATGTTATTTATAGGTCATCTCACCATTTTTGATATAAATTTTTTTCTATAATGATTTAGACTGTGAGATTGATATTCCATTGAAAACACATACCCAAGTATCGGTGGTAAAAAATTAATCTTGTGGGTCGTTTTATTTTGGGAGTTACACTCCGTGGAAAATAGGGTTTGTGGCTAGTGCTGAAACTAGTCAAAAATAGGTGTTTCGGGTAAAAATGTCATAGCTTCTTCATAACAGATCCAAATTCAGTGAGACAAAATATGTTGATTAGGGTAAATTATGTAGTATGTTTTGTAATAGTTTCATATCAATTCAATGAATATTTTTTACGAGGCACGCTCTACAAGGTTTCTCTCTAGAATAAGCCAGAATTCAGCAAGGTATGCCATTTTTGCTATAACTCCTTTTTTTGAGAGGTTCCAAGTAGTGCCACCTGGAGGAATTGCATAAAACACACTGAATAACATTGTGTATTAGTTTCATATCTTTATGTTGGCATGCTTATCAGGAAGGTGTGCTTGTCATTGATGGCAAGATTAGAGTATGCAGCGATGGAAAAACATGGACAACGTAAGCTCATAAGAGATAGTTTATTTGATGGAAAATCGGTAGGCAAGGAAGAACAACAGTGATCAAAAGGCAAGATCAAAGCATTGATACGACTCCATTTCGGAGTATCGGATAATGGGATTTTGGATATTGGGAGATTGAGAAGTCAAGAGTTGAGACTCTTCAACACAGCAGTTTCGAAGTTGCGAAAACTGGAATCCCGAAATCCCGAAAGAGGCACATCAACAAAGAGTTTCAAAAACCAGGAAACAACTCCATTTCGGAGTCTCAGATACCGGGAGTTGAAGTGTCGATACTCTTCACCACAGGAGTGCCGAAATGCCAAATCGTCGAAATACAAAACAAGGAAATACCATAGCTTTGATACAATTCCATTTTAGATCTTCGGATACCGGGAGTTGGAGGAGTTAAGCACCGGGACTCTTCACCACAGGAGTCTTGAAAATGAAAAATGTGAAATGCCAAAATACAGTTGATTCGACTCCATTTCGGAGTTTCGGATACCAGGAGTTGGGGATGTCAAGAACTCTTACTACAGGAGCCCTGAAGTCGCAAAACCCTAAGACGCGAAATGTCAAAGACTCCATACCAGAAGTTCAGATACCGGGAGTTGGAAGAGTCAAGTTTCTTCATCATCAGGGGTCCTAGAATCGCGAACTGTGAAATGCCGAAATCCCGGAAGAAGGAAGCGAATGTGGTAGACCATGTCAGAAACGACAGATGGAAGACCATGACATGTGGCATGATCAGACAATGACAAGTGTCAAGTTGATTTGGCATTTCAGGCCACTGGAATTCACAATTTTGAGTGACACGTGGCAGGCACTCGGGTCATGACACGTCATCGAGTGACACAAGACTAACCTCACTCCAGGAGTTTTCGCTTCGAGAGTTTTATCACTATCACTCTCCCAAAGTTTCGAAGGATGAAGTCTCGGGGCAGAGAATAACTGTCGAATCATCGAGGGTGTGGAAAATTGATCCGACTCCATTTAAGAGCTTCGGATACCAGGAGTTGGAAGAGTCAAGTGACGAGACTCTTCATCGCAAGAATCGCGAAAGGCCGAAATGCGAATTGCCAAAATGATCGGAGCTAGTGAAACCAAGCTCCATTTCGGAGCTTCGGATACCGAGACATGGATCATAAAGAACACATCACCACAGGAATGCCGAAGTGCCGAAAAGAGAAATCATGAAAGCATGTTAAGGATAAGCACTCGGTCATCGATGGTGGTAACACCGTCAAAGAGCTGTAGGGAAAAATATTGAAGCGACAAGCTCCATTTCATAGTTTCGAGGACCACGACTTGGAGAGTCGAGATGCCTCACAACAGGAATCACCGAAATGTGAAAACACCTTTTGGTGGAGGCTGTGGTCACAGCCATTGGTCACATCGACGAAATATGGAGGAAGGAGCTAGTGTAACAAAGCTCCATTTCAGGGTTCATGACCTAGAGTGTCGAGACACTTGATCACACAAATGCCAAATTGTCGAATGTCGAAATGTCGAAACGACAAAATGAACGTAAGATTCAATGAAGTCAATTCAACGGTGCAAATGAATTTAAATAAGATCGGAGGGCTATTGTTTCACTTTAGAGTGTAACTTATAGAAATGACTGATAATTTCTGCTAGAGGACTCGAAGAGACTTTTGAGTGATTGCCAGAGAAGCTGAAGAGTCTCAAGGAATCTTCTACTGGAATGAAGATTGTTCGTAGAGGTAATTGACAGATAGATCTAACTGCCAAAGAAACTGAAGAGTTGTGATGATGATCAGGCAGAGCACTTGACATGGAGAGAACATGCAAAAGCATAGTGAGAGAGCATGCAGAAGGTGCACAGAGACTATAAGTACGCAAAACAAAGAAAAGATGGGTTTTTGTTGTGGTGGTTCATTGAGGAGTGTAGAAGGAGGAGTGTGCAACAACTAAAATAGAGAGTAGAGGAATGGTGGATCAAGCTGAGATGACACATAGTGCATAATGGGAGAAGAACATAAAGCATAGAGGAGTGTGTAGAAGACACTGATGCAGACAAAGCAACTCAGTGTAGAAGAATAGTGATAAGTCTGGTAAGCCAATGATAAAAATTGTATCACTGTGATAAGTTTCATCAACAAATTTTTTTTGTTAGGGAGGAAGGGAGGTGCTAGGGAGAACTATTGTCCTCAGAGGTTCAAGTGGGTGCTTGAACAAAGGGAGTTGTAGCTTCCATCTGGTTGCAGCCAGAGAAACCAGGGTGGCAGGGTGGTGCAAGGGAGAACTACTGTTCTCTATTTTACAGGTTGGTACCTGTATGATTGGAAGTTGGTTCTTCCATCCAGTTGGTGTTGGAACACTGGGGAGTTGGTGGTTCCCTCTAGTTGGTGCTAGAGAAACCAGGGAGTTGGTGCTTCCTTCTAGTTGGTGCTAGAGAAACCAGAGAGTTGGTGCTCTCAGCAAGTGGCAGCTTGCAAAACAAAGGTTGCAACCTCATTATGAGTTGGTGCTCATATGTATAATAATGTAAAGATTGTAAAGATTACTTATCATATAAAGAAAAACATGACACAGTTTTCAGGGTTCATGACGTAGAGTGTCGAGACACTTGATCACACGAATGCCAAATTGCCAAATGCCAAAATGCCGAAATGACAAAATGAACGTAAGATTCAATGAAATCAATTCAACGGTGTAGATGAATTTAAATAAGATCGGAGGGCTACTGTTGCACTTTAGAGTGTAACTGCTAGAAACGACCGATAATTTCTACCAGAGGACTCGAAGAGACTTTTGAGTGATTGCCAGAGAAGCTAAAGAGTCTCAAGGAATCTGCCAGTGGAATGAAGGTTGTTCGTAGAGGCAATTGACAGATAGATCTAACTGCCAGAGAAAATGAAGAGTTGTGATGATGATTAGGCATAGCACTTGACATGGAAAGAACATGCAGAAGCATAGTGAGAGATCATGCAGAAGGTGCACAGAGACTATAAGTATGCAGAACAAAGAAAATATGGGTTGTTGTGGTGGTGGTGCATTGAGGAGTGTAGAAGGAGGAGTGTACAACAGCTGAAATAGAGAGTAGAGGAATGGAAGATCAAGCTGAGATGACACACAGTGCATAATGGGAGAAGAACATAAAGCATAGAGGAGTGTGCAGAAGACACTGATGCAGACAGAGCAGCTCAGTGTAAAAGAACAGTGATAAGTCTGGTAAGCCAATGATAAAAATTGGATCACTGTGATAAGTTTCATCAGCAAAATTTTTTGTTAGGGAGGAAGGGAGGTGCTAGGGAGGAATGTTGTCCTCAGAGGTTCAAGTGGGTGCTTGAACAAAGGGAGTTGTAGCTTCTATCTGGTTGCAGCCAGAGAAACCAGGGTGGCAGGGTGGTGCAAGGGAGAACTACTGTTCTCTATTTTACAGGTTGGTGCCTGTATGATTGGAAGTTGGTGCTTCCATCCAGTTGGTGCTGGAACACTGGGGAGTTGGTGGTTCCCTCTAGTTGGTGCTAGAGAAACCAGGGAGTTGGTGCTTCCTTCTAGTTGGTGCTAGAGAAACCATAGAGTTGGTGCTCTCAGCAAGTGGCAGCTTGCAAAACATAGTTTGCAACCTCATTATGAGTTGGTGCTCATATGTATGATAATGTAAAGATTGTAAATATTATGTTATCACCCTATAAATTATAGGAATCAACTGGTGACTGGGGTATTATCTGTCTCTAGTGTTTTTGTTGACACATGATTTTTCATTCTGCAAATAATTTGAAAAGAAAAGAAAAGAAAGAAAAAGAGGGCATAAAAGAATTGCAATAAAAGCCCCATGCAATAAATAATAACTTGGTCCATACCTTTCAAGCATGGCCAAGTTCTTTTTAAATTTTATGTTGATAGGGTAGTGAATGAATTTGGATAAACAGTTTAATCTTAGCCAAAGTGTCTAGGTTAGATTAGTGAATAAATCTGGCCAGACTGTCTAATCCTGGTCAAATAGCCCCAGGGTAGAGTAATTTCTTAACCCAATAGTTTAATCTGGGTTAATTGTCATAGGAAACTAGGTTAGAACATAGGTTAGTGGCACTGTCGCTTCGTTTCAATAAAGCCAGATTGATGTAAGTGTTGCACCTTGTTTCAAATGCTCAAAAGATAGTTTGGTCGAAGTCCCTTGGTGGTGTCTACTTGAAAATTTGGGAAAAAACCCATAAAATGCATTTATCCTAAGTTTTTTCTAACGCATGTATTCTCCACTCCCCATTTATAATCCCCGCACATTCCGATGGTCCTGATCGCGGTGCCCAGATCTATAGGGCACAGAGCATTCTGAACCCCCTCGACCGATCTACTTTTAACCGGGGGGGTCTGAAATTGGTGATAAGACTTGCGTTCATCTGGACGGCTTAAGATCAAGCGCTCAAATCAATGGATAATATTTGATTCTGGACCCCCCGTCTGTTCTGCTTTTAATGGAGGGGGGGGTCCGGAATGAGTAATAAAAGGCACGCTAAGATCTGCGGCCAGGAAACAGGCGTGTAGATCAACGACCCTAAATGGATTTCGGACCCCCCTGGATGATCTGCTTTTNACTGAGGGGGGGGTCTGGAATGGTAATCTCCCTCTGGCGGGTCCCTTATATTATGTGGCATAAATATATTAGTCCCAAAGTCCCGTCACCATTTGCTATTTGACAGACCTCTCGTCACTCACGGACATCAGCTTCCACTTGTTCCACTTGTTCCCAAGTTAGTCACATCCCATAACTGCTGACAGCCCCCTCCCCCCTTTTTCACTCATGGAAAGCCCCTTATTGTGAATTTTACCTCCAATCCCTAGCCGCCATGTCACCCGTCTGTATCTTTTAGCCACCGTCACCTACCATCTCACCCTCATAGTGATCCGTTGGCCATTTATTACTGGATAACACATTCGTTATCTAGTTGACCTATCTCCCGTGCCAAACCGACCCCAGTTTAAATAAAATTGTCGTTATTCCCCTTACATGTGCTATTCACCCATCGCACCAGAGAGATTCACAGATTCCTTCTCCGTTACATTCCATCGCCCTCATCCATAGTCCCATCCCCACTAACGTTGTGTTTATTGCAGCTACTATTGTAGAAATGGCGCCAAAGCCCAGACAAGCAGAAGGAGAGGAGAATCCGTTTCTCCCGCCTCCCGTCGACCTGGACAAGATCCCACTGGTTGAAAAAGACAGATTAATCGCAGACACCAAATGAGATTTCGATTTCTCAGACCTCCAGTCATGGCTCAAGGAAGTGTTCCTAGACCAGAGTGATGAAATTGGACTCTGGGAGTCCAATTTACCCCTCTACCTTTTCCCTTAGATCCACCATTTTCTGAGTTTTCTCTCAAGTGTCAAGCTCACTATATTCCCGAACAAAGAGCCATCATCTCCTCTGCTAGAGAGACCCTGTTCCTCATCACGCCCGAAGCCATAGACCAGATGATGCAAATTCCTCGAGCCGATTCTGCGTCCCCCTTTAACCTGGAAATTCTCACCGAATTGTACCAGCAAATGAATTTTCCCCAAAGAGCTCAAACATTCAAGCTTTTCCTTCCCACATCCGCTCAATTCCCTTCCACAAATCCCCCTTACCCGTCTTCCATGTTCTCCACTGAGGGGAACCAGGTTATTTCTTCCCTTTGCGCTCTGTTGGGATACTATTCTGACCAGTGGGTAGATGAGCCCATTCTAGGTTTTCTATCCATTTTCTCCGCTGACGAAAAACCCACCACCCAGTTTGATTTCAGTACTTTCTTGGTAGACAATATTCATGAACAATTTGTGAATTTTGGCATGGAAGGCATGTTCAGATATTCGTCCATACTGGCATACATGTTTGTTTTCTTTCAAGTAGATAAATTCAATTTTTCCATGTAGAAGATGGATGAAGATGGTAAACCTCAGACAGTCACAGCATGGACTTATTTGCTCAAGCACAACTCCACAGAGTACAGTTTCAAGGCATTCATCGATCAGTTCTACCATCCTGTGGTAAGTATGCTGAGCGGCAGGCCCGAGCCTCAAATAAATGACGAAGTCTAGAGAATCCTGCATCTCTCGGATAACACAAAGACCGGGGATTGGTACCTGTACCAAAATCATACCAAGATTAGAGTATACGGTTGCGAGTTGGCACCGTATAAGCTGCCCAAATATTTGTCTGTCAGAATCTTTGCATTAGAATATATTAGGCAGATTATGAATTCAGATGATATCCACTTTGTATCATTGAAGAAAAAGCAGCAGTTTTGAATCAAGGGGCAGATTGGCTCCTTCATCTGTAACAGTCGGGGCGCCGGGGAAGAAGCTGACAGAATGTTGAAAGAAATGAAGTTCTTTATGAGTTTCCCATGGCACTATGATCCTTATGGGATCATCTCAGAGATGAGGGTGAAGAACAAGAACATCCCGTATGTTCATGTGTCCAAGCCCGAAATCGAGAAATTCGCCAATCAGACAGTGTGGGTGCCCAACACCTTGGTCGAAGTGGAACAGTAGGTTCCCCCGACCATTGTGCCACCAATGACCATGCCATAGGTCCCTAAGGAAAAAAGGCCTCGACAAGATTTATCTCCGCCTGTCACGGAGGTATCATCCAAAGAGTTCCAGTTGCACACTAAGAGGCCTAAGACAATTTCAGTTCATGGTCCAACTGGAGAACAAGAAGCCCCGCCTACCACAGTGACCAAGTCGATCATTCCACCCTTCGAATAGAGCCTCCATAGGGACATTACCCCAGTATTGTCAAAGAAAACTCCAGACTCACCTTTGAGCACTCAGCCAGGCAAGACTGGGCCCAAGTTGAGCATTTTCGAGAAGTACGAGCTGATCAAGAAAAAGAACCAGACCCTTACCAGCAGTACTTACGCTCAGTTTCAGAAGCAGAAGTCAACTTCACAGCATAGGCTGCTCTCTGCATTTGACACAGAAAAGGGCAGGATTCACATGGCCTTCCTCTAGGCACAGGTACCAGACCCCAAGGTGATCACAGACTACAAGAGGGCCACCTTTGAATTCTAGACGAAGGACGTGCACCCAATAGATCAGATGGACCTGCACAAGAAGACAGGGGAAATGGTTTTCCATATGTTGGCGCATGCTTCCACTTCTATAGCAAAATTCTAGGTGTCACTGAACAATGCTCAAATGTAGCTCAAGCTGGAGAAGATATCGTCCTTTGTGAAGGACAATAGAATCAAAACTTTGGAGGAGCTGGTCCTCAAGATCGGTTATGAACCTTCTAATGTCAAAGCAGTGGAGGAGATGATAAAGAAGAAGAATGAAGACACCACCTCCTTGAGGAAACAACTGAAGCTCTCTCCCATAGAGGACTCGCAGGCGAAGGAGATAGCAGAGAAAGAAGGTGAGAAGGACGAAATGCTCAAGCTGCTCATGGAGCAGAATGCAAATCTCAAAGAAATGGAAGCTGAGATGGAGAGGTTATTGAAAGAGAAGGAGCAACTGAAGCCAATGGAAGTCATTCCATTGAGTGCTATCCCAATTGCAGGAGTGAGCATTGCATCAATGACAACAATCCCATCCGCAACTCCATTGACATCCCAAGAGAACACAACCGACCTGGATAAATCCATGGAAAAGATGAACCTGCAGGAGACAGAGATCAAAAGGCTTAGAAAGGAAGTGGAGAACCTTCAGGAACTCAAAACTTATTTCTAGACCAACCTATCTAAGGAAAAGTAGGAAACAAAACAGCTCAAGTAGGAGCTACAGTAGCTCCAGAAGCAAACAGTGGCAGGGAAGAATTTGGCTGAGGTTAAAGAGAATGTATGGATAGACATCACTAAGTCCATAAATGAGATATGGCCCATGATCCAAATTATGTTTGAACATAATGAGTTAGTCCAGAGGAGTAAACAGGCCACTGAGAAGATCATAGTAGAGTTGGGAGACATGCCAACATAGGCAAATGAGATCATCAAGTTCCTCAATTCTAAGACCAGGGAAGTGCTGGAAGAGCTAAAGATTGAAGACAGAACAGAGACCATCCTTGAGGTCAAAAGAGTTCTGACCAAGAGAGGACTAATACTTCAGCTGGAAGAAAAGGTTCAGGTCATGGACCAGGGGATACAAAGGTTTTTCAATAAGATTGAATCTCTCCAGAAGAAAGGTCTACCTGGTCTGAAGGTTATTAATGATAAACTGATGACACTCCCAGATTACAAGAAAATATTAGCTGAAGTGGCTAAGGACAGTTCAAAGTTTGCTGGAATACAAGGGAGCATCATCGTCAAAGCATTCTTGGATGCCCTTCAGTGGGACATCAGTATCCAACACGAGATTCGATACATATTCCTCACCAAGCCTACATTCGCCAAGTATACAGAAATGGACAAAGTGTATCGAAGACTGCTCAAAGTCAACGTGCCCAGTCATCTCAGATGGGAAGAGCTCTGCAATCTGATCGATTAGTAGATGAGATGTCCAGGTCCAGTCATCTGTCCAATTCAAATGAGTTCGTGCAAAGGCTTCACCAATGGTCTACCCCAGAAATCAGCGTGCAGTTACACCAAGTCATCAAGCAGTTCCTAGATTTAGGAAATTTGTTTAATTTGTTAGGCTAAAATTAGATTTAGCACGTCCTGGTCATTTATGGCAGGAACGTTTGTAATTTGAGTTATAAATACTTCACCTTTCGAAGTATTGAGGGTGGTTGTTGATCTTCACACCCTGACGCTATCAGATTGTAACATTTTTGAAGAGATCTTCCATTAATAAAAGGAGACACTTTTACAGGATTCTTGCGTGTATTCACTGGTGATGTCTTCTCTCTAAGTTGAATGTTATTCTTGCTTCGTTATCATCTTGTTTTCTAATTCTAATCCTTAAGAGTAATGAATGTTGCAGGATTTATCTTCGTATACCCTGTTTCTGACTCGAAAGATTTAAGTGTTTATCTTCTAGTGTTTTCGATAAAGAAATTCTTAATTGCTTCTTTGTTGAAATTATCTTTCTCATCTTTTTTGTTGTCCATCATTTATGCTATTAAAAGATCCAGTGATTATATTATCTCGCCCTATGAAAGTTTTTTTCCTTTACATTTCTGGTTCTGATCTCATATTTTATTAAAACGCGGACCCCATAGCCCAATGGATGTGTAGGCTGTCTCAACCAATTTCGAAAAAAACCCTTAAACAACAAGACAAACCTATTTCTTTACCTAGCCTAATATTTAAAATTGGAAACATAGCTAAATCATATAGAGAGATCCCTCTCTGAAGTTGGAAGGGCTAGATCCCAGCTTCAAAAGCGGTTGGATAAAGTTACCTTTGTATATTTCTTCTTTTGTCAACCTCTGGGAAATTTACCAAGTGCTAACAGATTACTTATCATATAAAGAAGAAGAGGCTTTTACCCTCTATGGGTTTCCTCAAGGAATATCTATCTCTGTGTATCTCATACGTGTGGCTGATGTTGAATGTGCTATTACTTATTTCCATGCATTATTGTGATTGTCATTGAGTACATAGTAAAGAGTTTAAAATAAGCATAATTGTTTAAGCATGGTAAAAACTGATTCACCCCCCCTCTCAGTTGTCCAACAATTCGTATGAGAGTTGACCCCTTTTATCTAAGGGCAGATCCTAGAGATTAAACATGTCAAGCGATGAAGGAAATTCAACCAATAAGGCCCCTCTGTTCAATGGAACAAACTTTGCCTTCTGGAAAGTTAGAATGAGAACCTACATAATGGCTTTAGGTGCAGATGTCTGGGATGTGGTAGACACT
>SNQJ01S0057451.1:80516-91403 GCA_010110895.2 Picea sitchensis
GAAACTGAGTCAGCAGCACCTATCTACATCAACGTAGTAAAAACATCTTGTCATATATCTTAACGCATCATAATGAAGGAAAAAGTTTTATCATCATAAAAATCCAGATCACTTGCGAGCAAGTGTCCTCAAAGAATGAGTTTGGTAAGTGCGCCAGAGCGGGATGTTACAGTGCATGTTTCTAGGAACACACATTCATTCTTGGTGTCAGTGGTTCGGCAAACCCTAAACCTCCACTCAACATACCACATAGGCACATTCCTAGGAACCTGTGCACATTTTTAATAATTCATGTGTGTTTTTAAGAATGTGTGTGTGTTCTTAAGAACATTTATGTGTTTCTAGGAATCTACATGCATTCCTATCATGCCCTTTTCTAATGCACCACGAGCATGATTTGTGCCCATTTGGATAGAACAAGCTTCACATGTTTCATGTTCATTGACAAAATATAAAGGAGAAGAGAACCAAGCATTTACAAGATCTGAACATTGTGTCCAACACAAGCTAGGTATGCTTGATGTCTCTTCTTTTCCTCTCACTCTAGTAATTTTTTACTTTGACAATGGATAAAAACATTTAAGATAATGATATGGTATTTCTTGATGAACTTCAACTATAAATTTTAAATATCATGAGATCCCCTAACTTCAATGAAATTTACTTGGTTTAGGCCATGCACAAACCTTCTTGGTATATGTAATACCCCTATGTTGAACCCAATTGTAAATACAAATGAAATGTACTTAAGTTAGTGAGTTGTTTGATATCATTTTTGTATGCACCTTCCATGGTATAGTGCGCACTTGTACTGCACACTAAAATGATGAAGTGTGCACATTCCAGGATACCGCGCACAACAAAAGTAAGTGCACGTGATTTTGAGGCCATGGAGACTTTGTGTATATGTTGTCTTTATAGGCTAGTGAGCCAGTTATTATAAGCTAGGAGGCTTATGTGTTGAATTAGGATTTCAATCCCCCATACTCTTTTAGTATACTCTTTAGTCCCCCATACTCTTTTATTATAAGCTAGGATTTTAGTCCCCCATACTCTTTTAGATGTTAAAGGCCAGTGAGACTATTTTTGTATATGTCTTATCATTAATATAAAATACATCATTGTGTGTAGATCGACCACAATAAAAGAGTATGGGGGACTAAAATCCACTAGTTAGGGAAAGAGGGGGGCTAAAAGTTAAGGAAAATGGATAAGCTAGGGAAATTAAGCCAAAAAGGAATATTATATTAATATTCCTTAAAGTATAAAGTATGGATAATTATTTTATCCTAAGTTTTAAGGATGTGGACAAGTGGGCCAAAGTAGCTCCCAACATGATAAGTTTCAAGTTCCGAACATGCATACATATAGTTTTGACTTAGTTTATTTTCCTATTCATTTCATTACATCATCATTCACTCACTCATTAAGATGTCCTCGATAGCTTCTTGTACCTGTATCCATACATGTACCTGTATTTTTACCTGGTTAGCTTGGGGAGCTGGAATGAAGAAGCGGGTTGTCAGGCCCATGGGATATTGAAGAGGCAGGTTGTCAGGCCCATCAACAATTCTCTCTAGGTGAGAGAATTGATGGGAATTGATTCCCGAAGGTGCTAAACTACAACTATAGGGCTCTGAGACTTCCTGTCCGACCTGTTGTTGAATCCATGGAAGGGAAGTGGGGTAGCCGAGGGACTGTTGAATAGAGAAGGGGCACAATTCTTGGGGTGGGATAGGCATGTGGGCAATGAGGGACTATAGGATGTTAGCTTGATTTGGCACCTGTGAGGGAGTATTTCATGTTGTCTAAGATACATCAGCCTGGTTAGGAACCCCTTTACTCGGGTGGATTTTAGTCCCAGCTCGAGGGTGACCCACTACTAAGAGTGATGAGCAACGTGGTATAAGGATGGGAGGTTTGTGGTAGGTTTGCACGCAGTTGGTGATATTTTTACCAATATAATTGTCCAATTGTTTATTAAATTACATGTTGCATTATTATTTATGTGTTTAATTTTATGGGGTTTTCCTATGTGTGGTTTATACCTGTCTTTATATTTATGGGTATTTCCTGTCTATGTTGCATGTATATGTTAATTGTTATTTCCGTATGAATATGTGCATTTTCATAATGTATTTTTCTATTTTAAGTTATATATATAAAGTTCCGCAAGAGTTTCTATGTGTATATGTTTTAATTTTCATACAGTTCAAAAGATTTTATGTGCAGAGCCTAGTTGGATGTTGGGGATGTTACAATATGGTATCGGAGCTTCAGTTTTCAAAAATGAGCTTGGATGGGCCAAGAAATTTGAGTTGAAGCATAAATTTCACAAATGATTGATTTCGAAGTGGCCAAATTTCAAGTTACAGAGCGTACATGGTAAAAATTAGAAGCAATTACGTGGAATTAGGAAAAAGCCCCAATTTTTGTTGTTAAATTCATGGGAAAATTGAGAAATTTGGACAAGTGATGAGGTATTATTTATTTAATATATGTTCTAGAAACTCCAGACTTGGAATTGGTCGAATTTCAAGTTGCAAGAAACCCATGACAGATGGAGCAAGATTAGTTCATTAAAATTCTCAATTCATAAATTGAGTTTGGGAAAAATGTGTTCTAGAAATGTCAACCAACAATGATTTGTTGTTGTAGAGGTTGAATAGGTGTTATCAGGGTGAAATTGAAAAAATTTCATGGTTGTATAATGTCTATGGTAAAAATTAGGAAAATGTTAGGCAAAAGCCCCAATTTCTGCAGCGAAATTCACGAGGAATTGATGTGCATAAAAATGAATGTGTTCAGGTGGGCGCACTAAAAATGCATGATACACAGTGAAAATCTTGTGATGATTGGAAATATGTTGGTGTGCGGGTGCGCACACTAAAAATGTGGTGTTGTGCGATGAAAAGTGGTATTGCACGTAAAAATATTGGCGTGCGGATGCACGTGCTAAAATTTGGCATTGCACGATGCAGAGTGACATTGCGCAGAAAAATATTAGAGTACGGATGCACATGCTAAAATTTGGTGTTGCATGGTGCAGAGTGGAATTACGTAAAAAAATATTAGCGTGTGGGTGTGCGCACTTGAAATTTGGCACTACGTAGTGCAAAGTGGTAATTCAGATAAAATTTTGAGGCGTGGGTGTGCGCACTTAATTTTTGCATTGCGCGATGTAGAGTGGTAATCTGAATAAAATTTTGGCACGTGGGTGTGCACACTAAATTTATCATTGCATAGTGAGGATTGAGTGGTGCATCCGTAATACTAGCACGCACGGTGTGCACACACATAATAATGGCGCGTGTGGTGTGCGTAGTATTAATGGAGCACAGAGGAATTTTGTTGGTGCACACACAATGTGGGTATATGTTGTCATGCGAAAATTTAATTAAGGGTGCACACTTAGTATTTGTGTGTGGTGGGGGTGTACTAAAATTTGTCATGGTTTAATGCATAGAGTAAAATGCTCTCATAATATTAGCGCGTGACACAAAAATTGCGTGAAACAGGTATTAGTGCATAAACCAAAATGGTGCACGGTGGATATTGGCGCGCAACACAAAAGTAGTGCGCATGAGCTATTGGCATGACAAAGAAGTGATCCACATTGTTTATATGTGCCTGAATCATGCACTACCTTATGGTGTTGCTGCATGGGCTAAATATGGGTGTAGAGGTCCAAATTTGTTCACGCGAAGTCATTTGGATAGTCTACAACAACAAAAAACAAGTGAATTTATGTGACATTTTATACTGTTTGGAGGTCATAATTTTGTAGCGCGTTTTTGAGGCCCTAAACAACATTTTTAGCTACTCAAAAACCTTGATAATAGAGTATACCAAGGTACACTTTGTCTCTATATATCAAATGAAAGAGCTCGGAGAGAGCTTTCTAATGGTGTAAATTATTCGTCAAATAGATCTTTTTTGAGGAACTTACAAGACAAATAGCGGAGGGTAAATTTTAAGACCCAACTATCTTTGAAGGGCCATAAATTTCTTCTCTTGAATCAGATTAAGGCGCAAGAGAAGTCTATGAAAATATATTGAACCATATAATACATTCCTAGAGTTGAACTAAAATTATGGGCATGTTAAAAATGTTTAAGATGGAAAAGAAGGTACTTGTAGCATTCCAAACCAAAAACACGAATTGGCTTAGAACTTCAGTAGGCTGTAACTAGCATCCTAGAACTCAGAAAAAGGTGAAACTTGGACAGACTGTAAAAAATATGTATATGAAGAAACCCAATTGATATCCTACCAAAACTCCGATGGAGTAGGTGCATAAATGCATAATTACAGCGCAAAATTGCACCAAGTTGTAGAGTGAATAGAAAAATTAATGGACAATTTTCAAATAACCATCACTTTCTGCGCAAGACTCAGAATTGAGCATGGAAGCAGAAGTTGGAAAGGTATTGGATAGTTGAATATAATTATAAACCCATAAAATTAATCTAGGCATTCAATTTTTAGGAAATCAAAAGAAATAATTCTGATATATTATTGAACCAGAATGTTTCATATTTTTCATGAAATTTATGAGTCAGTTAACCTGAAAAAGTTTTGTTGGCTACAGATTTTATAGATTTAACAACAACTAGATCATATCAGGATCAACACAGAGTGTGGAGGAATGGAATATGCATAGGGGGCTTACAACCAGGAAGATGAGATCAGAGGGATGGATGTCCATACGGGCATTGAAGGAACAAACTGCAATGCACAATGGACATGGAGAAGGAAAGGATGAAAACATGAATATGGTAGAGACCATTAAAAATTTGCAGAAGGATTTCCAAATCCATACAACTGATAATGAAAGTATTATGAGATTCAAGGAGAAACATGATGAATTCAACATGAATTTAATGCATATCTTGAACCGAATAGAAACAAAATTGGATAAGGAGAGTGGCTCAACCAAATAAGTAAGTCACATGTATCCTGATGAGAAAAGAAGAACACAAAGTGTTAGCAGACATCACCATCACTCCCCGATGCATTCCAATAAGAGATTACACAAAAACTAAAGTCCATCCCCTTTTAGGAAGCATAAGATGTCTGGGGTGGATGATCTACGAGGATAAATGAACAAAATAAAACCTCCTACATTTGATTTTGAGCACAAGAAGGATGAATATGCAGAGACATGAATGATGGGCATGAGAAAGTATTTTCAATTGCATAATTATGCTTCTCATGTAGAAGGAATAATTTACATCTATAAACTCAAGGGAAAGGAATCCATTTGGTGGAATCATCTTGTGCAGGTGCAATACATTAAAGAGAAAAATGTTACTTGGAGGGAATTCAAGAAGTATTTTGGAAAGAGATACTTGACTAAGAGATACTATGACAAGAAAATGAAAGATTTCTTTGAACTCAAGCTTAGGAGTATGACCATAGATGAATATTAAAGAAAGTTTTTAGAACTCCAAAAGTATGTTTCTTTCATCAAGGATGAGACAGTTAAGATTTATAGGTATTTGAGTGGATTTCCATCATTCATCAGTGAAAAAATACAATATGATGATCCCAAAACATTGGAAGATACCATAAGGCGAGCTAAATGCCTATATGATAAAAAAAAATCAAGTCCAACTTCCCAAAAATCTTGGGAACACAAGAAGAAATTAAATATGGATCAGAGGAAGAAGGGAACTAAGCCACCATTATTTAGAAATAATCCTCGGGGAAAACCAACTTCTAGAGAACCCAGAATGATTAAGGGAGGGGGTCAAAGGCAAAGGTAGCCACCTATTCAATGTTGGGGTTGTAAAGGAGATCATATGTTTAGAGATTGTCCTCACAGAGGTGAAAAAATGAGGATTGTTCACAATGTACAACAAGCTGAAACAATGGAAGACATGGGAAGAAATGTACCAAGGATCTATGTAGCCCTGGACAATAAGCAAGCAAAGTATTAGTCACATATTATTGAAGTGGAAGGTATGATCAACAACCAAACCATTATTATTTTAATTCATTCAGGATCTAGTCATAGTTATGTAGATCCTAAGATGGTGGAAAGTTTTCATTTTCCAAGAAGCAAGCATGGAAAATCTTGGTTGGTGAAGCTGGCTACCAGAGCCAAAACAAAAGGTTAATGAGATGGTTAAGTCATCTCATGTGGAAATGAATGGACTGAACACCAAGGGATATTTGAACATCTTTCCTTTAGGTTCTGATGATTGTCTAACTCAGATGTATTGGTTGGACCAACATTATGCTATCCTAGACTGCCATAAAAAGGCATTTACTTTCTTGGATGAGGAAGGGAACCTAATGATAGTGTAGGGAATTCCTAGGGTAGTAACCATAAGATTTCAACATTGCAAGTGAAGAAATGTTACAAAAGAGGGTCTCAAATATTTGCATCACATATGGAAGATACACCTAAGTATAAGGTGTCAAATATTGAATACTATGTAGTCCTAAAAGAGTTTGAAGATGTGTGTAAGGAAATACCAATATTTCCCCCTAAAAGAGACATTGATTTCTCCATAAATTTGATTCCTGGAGCAACTCAAGTATCCAAGACTCCCTACAGGATGAGTACACCATAATTGAAGGAGTTTCAAATGCAACTTGAAGAGATATTTAAGAAGGGGTATATACGCCCAAGTGTGTCACCTTCGGATGCCCCAATTTTATTTGTGAATGAAAAGGATGGAACATTGATACTATGCATTGACTTTAGGCAGTTGAACAAGGTAACTGTGAAGAATAAGTATCCTTTGCCAAGGATTGATGACCTCTTTGATGAGTTGAAAGATGAAAAAATATTCTCCAAGATTGATCTCGAGCCAGGTTATCATCAAGTAAGAATTAAAGAAGAAGACATCAACAAGATTTCTTTCAGAACAAGGTATGGTCATTATGAGTTCACAATGGTGCCATTTGGATTATCAAATGCACCAGTTCTCTTCATGTGTTTAATGAATGGTATTTTTAGAGAATACTTAGATAAGTTTGTAATTGTATTTTTAGATGACATTCTTATATATTATAAGTCAAAGGAGGAGCATTAAAAACACTTGAGGATGGTATTAAAAGTATTAAGGGAGCATCAGTTGTATGCCAAATTGAGCAAGTGTTCATTTTATCATAAGCAAATTCATTATTTGGGACATATCATTTCAGAGGAAAGGATAGTAGTGGATCATGAGAAGATAGAAGTCATTAGAGGATGGTCAGTGCAAAGAATGTGACAAAGGTCATATCATTCATGGGCATTCCAGTCTACTATAGGAGATTTATTTAAGGATTCTCAAAGATTGCACACTGAATCAATTCCTTGCAAAATAAGGGTGTGAAGTTTCAATGGTCATTGAATTGTGAAAATAGTTTCCAACACTTGAATGAATTATTAACAAGTGCTCCAATACTAAGGATTTCAGATCCAAATGAAGACTTCATTGTATGCACCAATGCATGTAGAGAAGGACTTGGTGGATTCCTCGGTCAAAATGGGTTTGGTGTATTTTATGAATCAAGAAATTTGAAGGAGCATGAAAGGCAATATGCCACTCATGATTTGTAGTTGGTATCCATAGTGCATGCCTTGAGGAAGTGGAGGCACTACCTCATGGGGAAAAGGTTCGAGCCAAGGACAAAGAATAATGGTCTGAAATATTTATTTGATCATCCAACTCTAAATTATAGGCAAAGCAGGTGGTTAGAATTTCTCAGTGAATATGACTTTGATATAAAGCGTATCAAAGGGAAAGAGAAAAAAGTGGTTGATGCACTCAACAGAAGAGTGCATGAGTTGCATGCTACATCCATTAGCATGTACCAATCAGATTTGAAAGAAAAAATTATAGAGGCTAAAAAATCAGATTTGGAATACAAGGAATTAGTGGAAAAATTATAGCAAGGTATTTTGCAACACAAAATTGAAGACTATGAGCTAGAAAATGATGAAATTATCATATACAGGGGAAAAATTGATGTACCAAATTCCCATGAATTGAAAAATATGATATTGAGAGAAATTCATAATGTACCTTATGTTGGGCACCCAGGTTATTAGAAAACTTTTGCAGTTGTCAAGAGCCAATATTATTGTCCAGGAATGAAGAAAGAAGTTGTTGATTTTATTGCCAAATGTTTGGAGTGTCAAAAGGTAAAGGATGAGCATAGACACTCAACTAGTTTTCTACAACCATTACCCATTCCTGAGTGGAAATGGGAAGTTGTAAAAATGGATTTCATCACCAAACTGCCCAGAACAAACAAGCAACATGATTCTATTATGGTAGTGGTGGATAAGATTACTAAAGCTACCCATTTTATGCAGTAAATTTCACTCACAATCCAGCCAACATTCTTGATGTTTATATGAGAGAAATTAATCGATTACATGGTATACCCTAGACAATTATGTCTGACAAAGATCCAAAATTTACCTCAAATTTTGGGAAGGGATTATTTAATGGATTTGGAACAAATTTGAATTTTAGTAAATCTTGTCATCCAGAATCGGATGGATAGATAGAGAGGGTGAATAAAGTGATTGAGGATGTATGTGATGGATAAAACATCAAAATGGGAAGACCACCTACACTTAGTAGAGTTTTATTATAACAATGGGTATCAAACATCTCGAAAGATGAGCCCATTTGAGGCACTTTATGGAAGAAGGTGCAACACATCGGTAAGCTGGGATAACCCAACAGATAGAGCAGTGGTCAAGACATGTTTACTTAGGGAAATGGAGGAACAAATGTTGAAAATAAAACAAAATTTAAAGGCTTCTCAAGACAAGAGGAAAATCTATGCTGACAAGGGTGGAAATCATAGGGAGTTTAAAGTGGGTGATCATGTATTCTTAAAAGTGAAGGCCAACAAAAGTTCACTAAAGTTGGGAAACTGTTCCAAGTTGGAAGCTAAATATTATGCACAATTTGAAATCCTAGAGAGGATTGGGCCTGTAGCATACATGCTTTAATTGCCTACATCAATGACCATTCATAATGTATTTCATGTATCATTGCTTAAGAAATATATACCTAATGCTAATCATGTTATTGATTGGAATCTAATTTAGGTGGAGCATGAAGGCGCTTTCCAAGTACATCTGGTATGCATTCTTGACCGGAAAATAAAAAATCTATGGAATTGATCCATAGTGAATGTAAAGGTTCAATGGATCTGGTATGGTCCTGTGGATGCTACTTAGGAGCATGAGGATGCAATGTGGGAAGAGTACCCACATATTTTGAAGAATTTGGAAATCTTGTTGATATGTGTACATAATGCACTGACGAAAGTGCATAAATAAGGGGAGGGGATTTTAATACTCCTAGGTCGAACCCAATCGTAAAGATAAGTGAAAATGTACTTAAGCTAGTGAGATTTTTTATATCATTTTTGTATGCACCTTCCATGGTATAGTGCGCACATGTACTGCGCACTAAAATGTTGAAGTGTGCAAATTCCAGGATACCGCGCGTAGAAAAATTAAGTACGCAAGATTTTGAGGCTAGGGAGACTTTGTGTAAATGTTTTGTTTATAGGCCTAATCAAGAATCCCAAAACAAATGCACTCACCATGCATGATGGAAAAGAATCATCCAAACAAAATGGGAAGGAGAAACAAAATGAGAAGCAGGGATATTCCAAAATCTTTAATGATTCTTTAGGTTCCAAAGACTCTTCAGATTCCAAGAAGAAGAAGAAGGGAAAGGAGTGCACTTACTGCAATAAACCAAATCATGAAGAAACCACATGCATTAAGAAACAAATCGAGCTTATGGCACAGACACTTCGGTTGAACAACCTTGGAAACTTCATTCCAGAGGGATTCAAGAAGCAAAAGGAAGAAGATATTGCTCCTAATAAAGGAAATCATCATGCTCTTGTTGCAATTAATTCCTCATTTGATTCATGGATTATAGATTCTGGTGCATCCCATCATATGGAGACAAAAGAGGAAGTTTTCTCTTATTTGATTCCATACTCAAGCCCCCCTATTCTCATGGGGGATGATACTCTAGTAGTAGTAGCAAGATATGGGAGAGTGGAACTCAGTAATGGAAGTTTTGATAATTGTTTACATGTTCCAAATCTTTCTATGAATCTTCTCTCAGTTTATCAAATCACTTAGAAATGTAAAAGGGTTGAATTTACATCAGATTGTGTTTCAGTAATTGACATGCATGAAAATTCCATCAGCAATTGGTGAGGTGGATCACAAGTAAAGGTTGTATAAATTCACTAATTTTTCTGATGATGACTCCTCTTTTCTACTTACACATAAGGAGAGTAATTTGTATGAACCTCTAATGCAACATGCATATACTCTTTTTCTTCTAATAGTTTCAGACATCAGAGATGATTCCATACACTCTGATTCTTTACATGGAAATAAGAAGGTAGTACATCCAGATAATAATCCAGCGTTGAAGCTTCAGAAGATGCCCAAGAAGATACAATTCACACTTCAGAAAGCAGGTATCTTTGCAGGGAATCCATTGGATTAGAGGAGGACTTGATCTTAGCATGAGGATGTTTCTCATATACTTTCAGCTTCAGAACTTGGGATTCCCATGCATTGTTATATGGTTCAATCTTCTAATCTGCAGCCCTACAGTGAAGTTTTGGGAAATCCATTATGGAAAGAAGCCATGCATAACGAGTATGACTCACTCCTAAAGAATCAGACTTGGAATCTGGTTTCACTTTCACCAGAAAGAGATATTTTCAGGTGCAAATGGGTCAACAAGATCAAGAGGTATAAGGATAGACAAGTTGCCAAAGGACTTCATCAAATCCATAAATATTTCTACATCTTCATGAAGACTTTTAGTGAGAACAAATTTCAAACTTTGTGGGATTGTCTTGCAACGAATAACACAATTGTGTAGC
>SNQJ01S0057452.1:0-14459 GCA_010110895.2 Picea sitchensis
GAAAGAGTTAATATAATTTAACGGTAAACAAGGCATTGTAAGAAACAATGTAAGCTAAACTTTGTAAGAAACTTATGATACTCTAATATTACATATGTAAAAATGGATTTATAAATTGAATTCCTAAAAATTTGGAATTTTTATAAAATACAAAACGTTTGAAATAAAAAGTTGGACAATTTGAAAATTTTATGAATTTTTAATAAAATATGAAACATTTGAAATGATTGTGAGTTGGCTGCAAGGAGCTAGCCATGTGGCTAAGCTGTGGGCATGCCCACGGCTTGGCCACAAGGTTTCCCCCCCACAGCCAACTCACAACGAATTTTAATAAGATAATATCTATGCACAGAAAAGCAGGCATTTGAATCTAATTCTTTAATACTAGAGTGAAAGACAATAGATTCGGCTCCTCGCCAACTGATCAGGAACAGACTAATCACTTAAATGCTTACTCTATTCTTTTGATTGCTAAATTTCTATATCAAATTTAAAAACTTAATATTTGATTGTTAAATGTCTATATCAAATTAACTAAATCCATATTGTTTATAAATTATTTATTAATGTCTTTATATCAAATTCCCATTTTTAGGTAAATTCATATTGTTTATAAATTTATTGTTTGTGTGTATAATTTGAACATATAAACAAGTAATTTCTAAATTGTCTTCAATATTAAGTTATATTAATATGAGGTGGAGCAAATGGAGCAAATGTAATATTTGTGAGGCTTAGTTGGAGTTAGAAATCCAGATAAAATATAGTCCTATAAGGTGGAAATTCACATTGATTGAGAGCAATCATGACAATAATTTCAAATGTAAGTGCATCATAACCTATTGTAAACATAGTAATATGAGTTTTAATGGGATATATATTTTGAAGAAGCTGTAATTGAGTGAGTCTTAATTGTCATGAAATTGATGAAAATTAACCTTCCTTATATTGAATTAGTTTGAAATTTTAAAACTTTAATACTTACATCATTTCTTATTTATCTAAAATTCCAAAAAATATTAAAAAAAAATCTTATATAAAAATAAATGGTGTTTATTATAACCTTTCTTCATTAACATTATATTTATATACCCATTTTAATAATTATACTATGTTTCATTTACCTAGAACTATTTATAAATAGGATAACAAATATGATAACACTAGGATGTTAATACATTCCTATATCCATTCTTATAGATGTCACAAAGTCATATATAGGTGCATGTCCTTTATAGATGGACATATGGGGAGGACTTGTTAAGTTTCATATATATTACACTATAAAAAAATTCATAGTAGATCATACCATAGTTTCTAAAATCAATTATATGTAATGTTTTGTTTTAAAATAAAGCTTTAATTTACTATTTGGATAAGAAAACAAAATAAAATTCATGAAGTTAAAAAAATAACATACCAACCATGAACAAAATTAACATACCAATCATCAACAGAATTAATAGAATTAATTTTGTTAATTCTGTTCTATTTTTGTCATATTTAATTCAGATTTAATTTTGTTAATTCTGTCATTTTTCATAAAATGACAACGAATCCAAGAAAGATCAGAAAACATTGTTTAAACATACTAATTCAAAGTATTTCAAATCAAAATTTTCATTTATTAATAATCTACTAATATTAATGTGCATTTATAAGCACACATAAAAATAACAGTAGTAAAGGAACATTGATTCAGTATTGTTGGTCTCTATTCATAACATTTCCCACACAAAAATTGTAAAATATTTTATTATTATAAACAAAAAAAATGAACAACAACCCTATATTCACTCTTATAGATGTCACAAAGTCATATATATGCTCATGTCCTTTATAGATGGACATATGGGGAGGACTTGTTAAGTGTCATATATATATTACATTATAAAAATTTGTCACAATAGAATAGATCATACCATAGTTTCTAAAATCAATTATATGCAATGTTTTGTTTTAAAATTAAGATTTAATTTACTATTTGGATAAGAAAACAACATAAAATGCATGGAGTTAAGAAAATAACATACCAACCATGACAATAATTAACATACCAATCATGAACAGAATTAACAGAATTAATTATGTTAAGCCTGTTCTATTTCTATCATATTTTATTTAGATTTAATTCTATTAGTTCTGTCATTTTTCATAAAATGACCACAAATCCAACAAAGATAAGAAAACATTGTTTAAACATACTAAATCAAAGTATTTAAAACCAAAATTTTCATTTATTAATAATCTACTAATATTAATGTGCATTTATAAGAACACATAAAAATAACAGTAGTAAAGGAACATCGATTATGTATTGTTGGTCTCTATTCATAAAATTTCCCACACAAAAACTGTAAAATATTTTATTATTATAAACAAAAGAAATAAGGGAGTAAATTTCTTAAGTCATAGTCATATGGACTATGACTTGGCTGCAGGGGGCCAGCCCTGTGGCCAAGTCGTTGGCATGCCCATGGCTTGGCCACAGGGGCCGACATATAAATTAAATTTTAAATTAAAAATAAATTTTAAATTTAAAATAACAAATTAAAAATTACAGTTAAAATTAAAATTTAAAGGAACATTTAAATTAAATTTCAAAATTAGGAATTACCTGAAGCTCGGCCTGCCCAATTGCCAGCCAACTCAACACTCCGATTGCCCGCATGAGTGCCCACCAACACGACGACTGCGCCAACACAACGTCTGCACCAATCTTCTCACAATCCCTCAACACAATGTCCACCCGACGGCTCACAATCACTCAACACAACGTCCACCCGACTGCTCACAATCACTCAACACTCACTCACTATAAAAAACGAAAAGAGATGAAAAAAAGATTACAATTAGGTTGTGCGGTTAATTTATAAACAGTTTTTCAGCCGAAATAAGTTTTAGGCCGAAACATTCTTTCAGGCGAAAGAATAGTTTGACCGAAAGAATAGTTCATTCGAAATAATTTTTCGGCCTGAATATCTTTTGGACGAAAACATATTGCCAGATGGAAAAAATACTTTCGACTAAATGTTTACACAAACATTGAGGGTGTCATCACTGTACTGTTCGATTTCACATTCCAGGGTTCGGCCAAAAAAATAATCCTTCGGCCGAAAAATAATATTAGTTCGGTTGAAAAAATGTTTATCGGAATTTTGAATATCAGATTGTCACGAAAGTGTTACCCACCTCCGTGATTTTATCCTTGGGTGGTCATCTCTACATGATACTAGAGGTAGTCCCGACTACTATCTCGACAAAATTGTGTTGCAAAGTAATATCTCATATCACAAAGTTTATCCTCTTCACAATTTGGTATAACGATGAACAAAAGGATAGTACAGCCACGAAAACCTCGACCCAAGACCTTTCTATCCAACAGAAGCATATTTTAGAAGAGCACAAAAATATTGTTGCATCACCTACGGGGGTGCCTCCACACTGCCTAATCCAAAAAAGTTACAAAAGATCCCTTCATACTCCTCATATCAAACCTTCACAGAAATATTCCTCCCACACTTAGCTAGATCATGCAGCTAGATCAGTTGAATGGATCCAACCCCTCCAGCAACAGGTTCATAAAAACCTTCAACAAGTTAAGTAAGACAACTTCTTCAACAAGGAAAGAAGTTCACCAAGGTTCAAATTCAACAAAAGATTCCCCATCTTCCATGAGAACTTGATGCAATGGGGTCGATTGCTTCATAATGGGGGAAGAATGATCTAGGCAGAAATCGGTGGCTACCCACCTATTCCAATGGCTCAAAACAAGGGTTTCCACCTTGGCATTTTTTCTACAGTTTTTTGGGTCCTAAACTTCTAGGGTCGTTTTGAGGCCCTAAACAACATTTTTTGGGTGCAAAATAGTCCTAATGTAGGATTTATCCAAAGTGTAATGGAAACATGTGTAGTTGATCGAGGTGGACATTGTTGGCCATGCACCTATTCGAGCTCACTCCTCTTGTCTGTTTTTTAGTTCAKCACGTTATTTTGTACTTCTTTGTAATTGTGGGTTCTACACTTCTAGGKATGTTTGAAACCCTACACATCTTCTAGGTGGATACTARTGGCCTCTCATCTAATCCAACTAGCTTATTTTTTATATTTCATGTCAGSACATCTTGTTGTACTTCCAGGGTCATTTTGGAGCCATCAATAATGTTTTTTTTTATATATCCACAGTCAAACTATAGACAGAGTCATATTGCGATGGTGTAATGTGTATSTCTCTGAAACACCTTTCTAATGGGCTATCAYGTGCCTAAAAYGGAGGTTGTATGCAAAATTTACAACCCCTGAAAGTTGAGGTACCAACTTACCCAAAGGGGCCCACATGACTTTTGGTATTTCACCTCCTAGGATTAGGCTTTTTAATGTATAGGGTTTTGGAATTCATGAGTAATATCAAAAACGCCTCTAGAGCCTCATTGTAATCATTCTACTGAGACAGATGTGTGTATCAGACACATCTCTTCTCAAAGATAGCTACCACCATTCAAACAAGTGTTTCAGTTATGTAGTTTTACAATTTTAGCCTATTTCATTTATTCAATAANGGAGGTTGTATGCAAAATTTACAACCCCTGAAAGTTGAGGTACCAACTTACCCAAAGGGGCCCACATGACTTTTGGTATTTCACCTCCTAGGATTAGGCTTTTTAATGTATAGGGTTTTGGAATTCATGAGTAATATCAAAAATGCCTCTAGAGCCTCATTGTAATCATTCTACTGAGACAGATGTGTGTATCAGACACATCTCTTCTCAAAGATAGCTACCACCATTCAAACAAGTGTTTCAGTTATGTAGTTTTACAATTTCAGCCTATTTCATTTATTCAATAAAATATATTGTTCATTGGATATCTGTGTTGTTCTTCATATATTTGTGTTTATTGTATTCAGTCTATTAATCAGTATGTTCCTCTCCTAAATCTGGATCAGTGGTATCAAAGCGGTTTTCTCTTCATTTATTTTTCTTCATGCATGTCCCCGACAAGATCTGGGTACAATAAGTTGGGACTCAAACCAATCGAGTCGTTGCAATATCGGTCACACTGAGCCTGAAAACAACCCATGGGGGACAAAAAGGAAGATGATGGAGGAGGATATCCTATTAAAATGTTTCTCGAGGAAGCCCTCATGTGAAAAAGGAATGAAATTATGGAAAACTTGTGCAGATCCTTTGATGATTGCCCACGAGAGAAGCATATTCATCAAGAATCCATGCAACCCCCTTGAAGGTACATGTAAATTTTGATATTCCATTATTTGAATGACTAATAGATGAGGATGTTTTAGATAAATGGTTGAACCTACTTGAAGGGTATTTATCGGTCCACAATTTTTTCAATAGGGAAAAGATTACTTTTGCACTCCTCAAGGTCATCTCCCATGTTAAGCACCGGTGGGATAATCACTCTAAGCAAAGGGTCGTAGAGGAATCTGCAATTCATGGTGGTGGCCCCTACATGGGATTTTTTCAGGATTCCATTAAAGAACAAAACTACCCTATTGGAAGATACGAGGACCAGTACATTAGATGGACCACCCTACGTCAAGAAAGGGACTAGAAAGTACTATATTTCACCAATATTTTCCATACCGTGCGCACCAAATTGGGTATCAAAGACTATGAGCATCATCTACTGCTGAAATACCGTGGTTTTTTACATAGATACATTCAAACATAAATGGAATTTTATGAGATCGCCTCATTGGGCATGGATTATAGATACGCTATCAAGATCGAGTAGAAATTTAAGAAGAAGAGGCAAGAGTTTGGATTTGAAAACTACTCACAGCTGAAGAAAAGAAAAGGAATCCCTAACCCACACAACAAGGGACCAGGCTGAGATGGCCACTCTCAGGCCAACCAGTCCAAACTGCAACACAAGAAGGGAAATGAGAAGACGAAGAAGGACACGGGAAAATGGTGTGAGTACCATAAAATCCCTTGGCACAACATTGAAGAATATCACTCCAAGAAGTCACTTGTCGTCGAGTTGAAGGCTTCCAAGTCAGAGGTCAATTCTGATTCTAAATCAAATCCCAAAGGAGGGAAGCGTATTATCGATGTTGAATCAAGTGCCACTGTCACTACCACCAAAGTACGACGAGGTGAACCAGAAGAACCAGAGGAAGGGGAATGCCTCTTTCACTCACAGATGTGGGTAANAGGAGGGAAGCGTATTATCGATGTTGAACCAAGTGCCACTGTCACTACCACCAAAGTATGACGAGGTGAACCAGAAGAACCAGAGGAAGGGGAATGCCTCTTTCACTCACAGATGTGGGTAAAGAGGGATCCAATAATATAACAGAAATGTATCATAGATGAAACCATAAACACAAAGATACAATAATACACAATTTTCTATTAATGAGCGAAAATGTACAAAGACTGTAAAATACAGAGTGAAAGACTCACTAGAATGGTGGAAGCTTATCTCTGAGAAGATATGTGTCCACTACTCAAATTCGAAACAAGATGATTTTAGAATGAGGCTCCTAATGCCTTTTTATCATAAATAAAATTCAAAACCCTAACACCGAAAGATGAAAATCCAACAATTTTGTGGACCCCGTTTTGGGTAGTTTGGTGTATCAACTTCCCGGGGGCGTAACTTTGGCATACAATCTTCGTTTGGGGCACACGATAGCTCATTGGAAATGTATCATCGAGGATATTCATTTTGAGGGCTCAATCAAAGCCTTTGGATATCATTGTGAAGCTCGATCTCGAAAAACCTTCATTTAGGCCCTCAAAATGGCCCCGGAAAATAAAAACTGCTAAAAATAGTAAATTGCCAAAATTGTCAGAAAAATGTGTTGAGACAAGTGGAAGAGGTGGGTGGCCACTGATATCCACCAATATCCACCTGGATCAATCCTCCCTTCTTATGAAGAAATGGTCTCCATTGCGTTGATTTCCTGGGGGAGAGGGGAAAGCGATTGAATCTTGGTGCACTACTTTCCTTGTTGGAGACGTTGCGTTGTGGAAGGATGTCATGAACTTGTTGTTGGTGGGGTTGAATATGTTCAACCAGTCGTGCTACATGAGATGTTTGGATGTAGAAGGAATCTTTTTGTTTTGCTACAATCTTGTCGACTTGCTTATGTTGGACAGAAGGTGCTTGGGTCGAGGCTATAGTGGTTGCAATATCCTTTTGTTCCCCTTTTGAACAGATTGTGAAGAAGCTAAATTTTGTAGTATGCGATACTACCTTGCGACACTATTTATGTGGAATAGTAGTCAAAACTACCTCTGATATTCTGTAGAGATGACCCCCAAGAGAAAAAATGACATTGTGGGGTCGAGACTCATAAAAACAATGGCGTTTCCACATATATGGATGGCCCAAGAGAACATCTCATACATCCAATGGGGAAATATCACATAATAACTCATCCTTGAAGGGCTAGATGTCGTATGAAAAATGACACTGTTGGCTGACACAAAGATTTTGTCCCTGGCGAAGCCACCTGATGTTGTATAGTTGCGGGTGTGGTGTTGTCAGAAATCCCAAGTGTTTTATGACCTCTACCAAGATGAGGTTCTCCTCGCTTCCTCTATCAACAATAAAATGTAGTGGGGTCCCCTTCAACCACAACTGTGAATGAAGAAGGAACTCCCCCTCTTCAGGATATGTTGGATCTTCTGGTTGAATTACTACGATCGTGACAATAGCATTGGGGTCTGCATCGATGATTTGTCTTTTACCATTATTTTCATAATCACATTCTGAATCAGGTTTCAACTCCCTGTCTTTGATCTCGGCCACCAATGACTATTTTGAGAGAAATTCATTAGTGTTGTTTCATGGGATTTTGTGGAAATCGCACCATTTTCCGGTATATTTTGTCTTCCTGTGACCCTTCTTTTCTTGTGACTTAGACTAGTTTTCAGGAGACTATTTTTTAGGGTCATATTTATCATACTTTGGTTGTTGTGGATTTTCATACCTAAACTCCCATTTGTTTTGGTGCTTAAATTTCTACTCGATTTTAATATCATATCGATAAGGAGCACCGAGTGATGAGATGTCCAGAAAATCCATTTTAGTTTGGATGTACCTGTGTAGAGCCCCATGGGAATATCAAAATTAACATGTACCTTTACAAGAGAGGTGTCTCCAAAGTCATTGTGTTATGAAGATGTGCATGTTTCTATCGGCAGGTATTGAAGGATGTGGGAAATATTCTCCATCATTTTGTCCCTCTGTCACGTGAGATCTTGCTCAAGCAACATATTGATAGAATCGTCTACTCCATTGTTTTTCTTTTCTTCCACCATGGAGGGTTTCTTGGGCATGCGAGAGAGATTTTCTTCAAGAAATACAAGCTTGAGACCCAACTTTCTATACTCATACCTCGTCGGGGACATGCACTGAAAAAAAACAATCAATAGCAACCTGCTTTGATACCACTGATCCGATTTATTTTTGGCACAAAATGAGAGTGGAGATATATTAAAGAAATGTACAGAGATGTTTCAGATATCCAATAATATAACATAACTGTATCATATATTCAACCATAAATACAGATATACATTAATAAACATTTTTCTATTAATGAGCAAAAATGTACAAAGACTATAAAATACACAGTGAAAGACTCGCTAGAATGGTGGCAGGTTATCTCTGAGAAGAGATGTGTCTAGTACTCGCATTCACAAGAAGATTATTTTACAATGAGGCTCCAAAGTCCTTTTTATAATAAATAAAATCCAAAACCCTAACCTCAAAAGATGAAAATCCAACTATTTTGTGGACCATGTTTTGGGTAGTTTGGTGTATCAACTTCTCGGGGGCATAACTTTGGCATATGATCTCTGTTTGGGGCGCATGATAGCTCCTTGGAAAGGTATCGTCAAGGAGATTCATTTTGGGGGGTCAATTAGAGCCTTTTACAATATTTTAGAATTTCAATCTCGAAAAAACTTCATTTAGGCCCTCAAAATTTCCCCAGAAGTTAAAAAGTGCTAAAAATAGTAAATAGCCAAAATTGTGAGAAAAATGTTTTGATCCAAGTGGCAGAGGTGGGTGGCCACTAATATCCACCTAGATAAATATGTTATCATTTTGAAATGTTTCATGGAGGAGTCTTAAATTACCCTACCTATGATAAGGAACTTTATGCCCCTATTCAAGTTGTTAAGAACCAAACACACTATTTGATGGTAAAGGAAACCATCATCCACATAGATCACTAGCCAGTGCAATATCTATAGGATCAGAGTAAGCTTCAACAAAACCAGACATTACAAGTACATGGGGTGTTTATACCATTACATTGCATTCTTTGAAGGCCACCCACATCCAATATTACAACTTTGGGAACTCGTATGCACATGGATCCCTTTACCCATGATGCATACAAAGAGGCATACACAGAAGATGAGGAATTGAAGGAGGTGTTTCAACAATTACAAGGACAAATTCCTGGAGACAAAAGTGATAATAAGGTTGAATCTCATGTCTATCATTGGTTACTCTACAATATAGACAAGCTCTATGTTCCTAAAGGGAGATATTGCAACATATCAGAGAGACTCACACCTCCAAACTTGTAGGACATTCTAGTGTTGGGAAGACAATTTCTAACTTACAAAGGTATGTATTAACCCAAAATGTAAGAAAATGTAGCATGGTATATTAGAGGATGCATACTTTATAGAGGATGTTATATTAGAAATCAATGGCCCTTTTGAGGTATTGAATAAGGTGGGAGATAACACCTACATACTTAGTCTACCCCCATACATGCATAGTTACTCATCAATGAATGTGGAGAATCTAAAACTCTATGAGCCTTCCATGTTGGATCAAGAAACTAAGAGGAAATTTCTACCTACCATAGATAACTTAAAACTAGAAGATCAAGTAGAGTTGGAAGAAGATACAATCATAGATGATTTTAGGGGCTAAATTTCACTCATGGGCTAATTTTCCATGGTTTTTCCAAAAACGAGATTCGCTATTTTAAAAATTATTCACCCAAATTCTATAGGATAAAATTATTTTACCTTAAAAATTGCCAAAAAATTATAAAAACTATATAAAATCCTTAGAAATTTGAATATTTTTACAAAGATATCGCCAAAGATTTATAGTTGGCATATAAAAGATTAGTAATATTCACCAAGGTTTCTACATTTTAAAATAAATTTTCCATCCTTAAAATCATCCCTGGATACAATTTTATAGAGGAATTCCATAACTACAAGATAGGGGCAACATGACCTTTGGAAAAATGGGTTAAAAGGAAAACTTCCATGAAAAGAAAAATGGCAATCTAGAGGGAAGGTAGAGGATAATTTTCCTCACCTCATTCAATAAAGATTTTGTGGGCCAAAATCCTCTTTAAATGTGGAGGTATGATCCATATTGGATCATTATATAATTTTTCTCTATCTCGTTATTTTCTAGGTGGAAAACATTGGAGTAATCAACTTGCAGGACCATTTTAGTGGTAGGAGCTAGTTCAGAAAATTGGGGTCAAAAACCTTTCAGATCCATTTTGCAGAATTAAATGGATTTTTTTTTTGTTATAGAGTTTGTAACTTTCACACACACACACACCCTTGATGTTGATATACACATAAATACCATTTCAACAATGCAAAAATCACCTCAAATATAGCTCGTATGTGAAATTTATGCCTCCCACAAGTTGACCTACCTTTTTTACCACCATGGTATGAATGTATGCCATGTTATCCCATATTACTCACACATGTGGGGTTATCCAAAAGTGTAATTTAAATAATATTATAGAATGTCCAAGCCTTATCACTAATTGGGGGTTGAGGATGTGAAAACCCTAAACCTAGATGGCTATCGGGATATGTCAAATATCAAGTTGCTAGGAGGTGAAAGGGTTCCATTATTTAGCATGGTATTTGTTCCATAGTTGAGTAGAGAATGCATGAGTGTTATCTTGATAGCACAACAGAGTAGGAAATGATTCTATAGCAGCCATGCCGACTAGTGTTTCAAAGACAACTTCACAATGAGTGCCTCTTTATTTGTATTTGCATTTCCAACATTGAATAAAAGAGAGAAAATCTTAGGGCTCACTTCAAATCTAGGTTTTCTCCCTTTTTAGGTTTCCCAGGACATATATTGTGTTCATTTGTGTGTGGATGGTGTGTTATTTTGCTCATTTATTTCATCTTTTTATTTTTGTTAATTCATAAATTCAAGTAGAGATGGTAATTAATTAATTTGGGATCTAAGGAAAATTAGTTTGCATAGTCTAACATTTTAGAATATTATAAGATCGATTTTGATGAGCTATTCCAATGGAATATCTAGGGAAATTTATATATCATATGCATTCTTTTATAACCTTCCATTGAGGCCAATTTGTTTTTCTCATTTCTATGTTAGGCTACTAGGGTTAATTCTTACCAAACATGCATTCTTCCATAAATGAGGCACATGACAAACTCTTTATCATAGATGATGCCCATGATGCTTTTGGATCCATCATTCTTGATGTAAAGAGTTTAACTAGGGGTAACTAGGGGCTGTAGAAGAATTTAGGTACCTATTGGCAGTCCTACACGATTTCGTTATTTAAACAACAAACTACACTTTTTGTAGCTGCCTTCACCTCATCTTGTAAATATTATCATTTTTAGATGACTACTGGATTATAAAATATGTTCATTAATTCTTTAAAGTTTGTGTTTTCATTTTGGTTTTCATGTTTGATTCATGACTGAAAGCATGAATCAAACATGAAAACTTAGCTTCATATTATGTTTTCTATACAGGACATTCTTTTGAAAAATCATCATGCTTATATCCAATCTAAATCTAACACTTGAATGACTTATCTTTGGAATGTTTTGGGAATTCATATAATTTTTATATGCTTGGATGGTATTACATTTGATATATGAGATTTATTTTTTTATATATTTGAACTTGTTGCAAAAACTATGGTCGTGCTAGTCATGGAGATTAATGCAAAACTATTGTACCCTGTACTTAATCCATCTTTCTAGCACAGTGAATTGATATACCTTTCATTGCAGGTTATAGTTTTTCATGCTATGTACGCAAGGTTTTCATTACTAGGAATGGTCAAACATCAATACTGAACCCTCGATGTTCATACTATGATTGCACAGAGGATTCGTTTTGTTTGTTTCCATTTTATCCATTCGGATTTGTTTCTTTTGCTCCTACCATTCAAACCCAGAACTGTCTTGAGTCACCCTTTTTACGGTCTAGTCATATTTGTAATGGATCTTGTTGTTCGATTGGAGCTGAATAGATGCCAGGCATTGCTCTATCACAATGATGCAATCGAAGATTTAAAAGGTTAGGGCTGGGATGCCTTCATCAAAAGTTTCTAAGGTTATAACCTTCATGTGGATAAGGAATTTGCACATACTTTCGATGGGTGTAGGGCAAAACTTGGAGATATCCAATTAGAGGTAACTGAGGAGTTTGTGAGTGAAGCCATAGGGCTTCCATCCACCGGTGAGAAATGGTTCAAAAACTCAAAGATTGAAGAAGTTCCATGAAACCTCTTCATGACCTCCAGGAAAATCAATTGTTGCGAAAAAGGTATCCCTATTTCTCTGGTTAAATCTAGATGGCACGGTTTGTTGTTGATCCTCAAACAATTTGTGACTTGTAAGGGTCGTTATGGTTTAGTTTTTCTCTATCATATACGAATGCTTATGAATTTTATAGGTTTTCAATTAAATGTTCCCTTCTATCTGTTCAGAAGTTTGTACAAAATATCTAAAAGGTATAAGAGACAGAGCCTCGACTCTAGTCTTTTTCACTACAGCTTGATTAAAATTCTGTTGATTCACTGTTTGAAAACCATGGGCAATTGCTGGGATGGATTTTTAACACGAAATGGTTTTTCTATAACTATTCCTATAGAAACCCTTATTTCAGATGAACCACTGATAAGAAAACAGTTTTCCATTCCAAATAACAAGCCAAACTCCCTAAATAGAAACCCTCGAGACGAGGCAATGCCCAGTCAATATTCACATGAGCAATAGGTCATAACACCATAATGCCCTATGCATGAATTATATGATGGCCATAACGCCACTTTGAAAACCAATATTAAAAAATCTTGCAATCAAACAAAATGAAAAAACATGGCTCTAGGGTTTCAAAACAAAAGAGTTGGTCGTCTTATTTCAAGAAAATTGAGGAATCGAACTGAACCTCATTTGAGCTCGATCAGCCCGATCGATGTCAATGAGGTATAGGACTCCGAAATTGAATATTCCATGGCTTTGGAAGACCCGTATTGTCAAGGGTTTGGTCTTGTTGAATTCTACGACTTTGTTACAAATCTGCCACCATGTCTCAAGGACGAGAAGAGGTTCTCTAGGATTGGGTTTGGTCAAGGGAAAATGATAGTTAAAGTTGATATGGCCATGCGTGGTCGCACGTTTCACCAATAGGTCGTTCCTTCAGTACAGTGTGATGTTTGTATGCATTGGATTGAAATATGCTACATTGATATTCCCATCCTTCAAGCTCGGATTAAAACACTCACAGCTCGATGTGAATCACTAGAATAGAAAAATCTAGGCCTTAGAGTAAATGCAAAGAGGAAAGTTAAGTGCCTTAAAATGATAGGGAACATAATAATAAAAAACACAAACAGTGTTAAAGCCATAATCAATTCTGAGCTACCATGATCCATATTTAGTCATCTGTTGAAATGGAAATGGTAGTTCTCGATGCTGATCATCTGGGGGAAACATGTCTAGTTTTGCATTTAGATGATTAGTATTTATTTTCTGTTTATTTTGTTCAAAACTTTTATTAATTTTTGAAGAGAACCAACTCAGTTATGAGTGGCTATAGGCCCTCTATTTTTGTAATATTTTGATCTCATGAGATCCTATCCTATCCTAGGAGATAAGAAGATGATATTTCAAAACACTTTAAATAATCTGCATTTTGTAAGTGAAGGGCATCTTTTTCTGGAACAAGTTATGGACAAATCATTTTTAGAACTTAATGGAACAACTTATAACAATTCGGCTTTAGACCTATATGAATGCTGTATCATTTATGTTTTGTCTTTATTATTTTTTAATAGAAATGTGTTGTATAGCTTTAGTCTCTATGACATGTGATATTCCATCTTATTTGACATTTTAATGTTGTCTTTAATTCCCGTTTCAATTAATTACCACCGTGAACATCATATCAATTGGAAGATTATGATATTTTCTTTTATGTTTAAATAATTATGGTCAAACATCATGACCAAACCCTCGATGTTCATACTATGATTGTGCAAAGTCTTCATTTTGTTTGTTTCCATTTTATCCACTCTAATTTGTTTCTTTTTCTCCTACCATTCAAACCCATAACTGTTTTGAGTCACCCTTGTTATGGTCCAATCATATTTGTAATGGCTCTTGCTGTTCGGTTGCAGCCAAATGGATGCCAGG